>JAODUH010036269.1:3298-21496 GCA_027564835.1 Typhlichthys subterraneus
GTGTGGTTGCCAGGTTGATGGGCTGTCATAAACATACAGTAGAGCACATCTTGAGGCCTGCTGTGTGGTTGCCAGGTCTGTGAGGACAAGGGATGCGTTTGTATATATAAAGACAGCCGGTACGCATGCAGGACCAGTGAAGCAATTACAGTTTTTTTCTCACTATTATTCAAACGTCTAAACAATTTATACAAAGGAAAATAAATAACCCCATGGGTTGGGATGTTTACCATGTCACTGGCGTTGGGCCAGGTCATCTTAGTGCAAACATTGAAACTGAACACAATTAAATGTCATACTGCTTTTTGTAAATTGAGAATAAAATTTAAAAAATGCCATTGTGGAAAGGTAAAAGCCAACCTAAAGTATGAACTTGCGTCACTGATAAAATAGCTAGAAAGATGTTTCACTAGATATTATCACAGCAGGCTATTTTTGAATACAGTCGCCGGGTGGAACAAAAGGTAGACTTCCGGTACTTCCTTTGCGTTTGAGACCTATAAGAGTTATAACTTCACGGAGACAAAGATGGGGCTTTGACTTGGTGTTAGAAGGCCTGTGCCTCCGACCGGTAGGCCCTGGCAGGGCCATCTTGATGGATATGCTCAGATAACATAAATCAGGATATCCCATCAGGAGTGACGAAGTGTAGCCATTGTTTTGGTTCAAGTGGGCAACCGTCCTGAGCAGACGTTTACGCTGTACGTGGGAGAGGACACAGGATTTTGTTGTGCTGTCCTGTCAGATCACGTCAATACAGCCCCAGGGTCATCTGTGGAGGTGTGCCAGGCCACATCTCCGTCCTGCACTGTACCTAAGAGCAGGCTTGTGTCATGACCTTTTGGCTGAACAACACACGCACAGGCACACACAAACACAGATGTCACACACACACGCACACACACATGCACTCGCACACACACACACACACGCACACAACTAGCTTCATATATTCAGAACACAACAAGAACAACAAAAAAGAAATAAAAAGGGCAAACGTGAAAACTCAACCGAAGGACCGAACAAAGAAAGGGAACGGCAAAGCATGCTTCCGAAAACAAACAGTCGCTATAGCCAGATGGGTTTTCCAGTACAGCGCTCCGTTAATTAGAGGAAACAAGGGAGTGCTTCCCAGGGACATTGCAGAGGCAGCCACAATGTGATGTTCTGCTCTGTTCCATCTAAAGGGAACTGATAGGGGAACCTCCAAAGAGCTTGGCTGTAGCCGCTACCTGCTTGCCCCAGTCAGACACAGTACTCCCTGCATGGAATACCTGGAAAACAAGCCCCCTGCACATCCACCTCCCATCTACACGTCGGGAGGATGTCTGATAATCACGTGAGTCACAGACCAACACTGCCAAATTTATTATTCTGCTCAATGCCAACTTCACTTAATGTTTTTCCTGTGTTGTACTATGGCTTTGTAAAATAAAAACAAGTTAGTGCTCTGTACTAACTGGCCCGTTGTTTTTTTTATAGATATAGAGTAGATATACTGTATGTTATAGATTTACGTACTGTACAATCAGTGTTGGGCAAGTTACTCAGGAATTGTAATAAGTTACTATTTACTTATTACTCCTTCAAAAAGTTATAATACTATACTTATTTCTGTGTACTAAAATTAATAAACTAAAATTAGTTACATTACTTGTTACATTACTATATTACTTTCACAATCACTACCCTGTCTCGCCCCTTCCGAAAAATGACAACACGTGTAGCCAGCTCGTTTTAGAATTGAATCCTCTTTATTGGAACAATAATTTAAGCTTGAACTGTCCCTGACTGGACCTGCCACGCAATCACGCACAGGTGTATCCGTAGGTTATGGCATAGCTTCGATGCAGATTGGCCCAGGACCCACATCTTCATAAAATGGAAATGTAACGCAGTAATGCAGCATAACTTGGATTAGTACTTGTAATGTTATTACCGTGTTGGAAATAGTAATTTCTTACACTACTAGTTCATGAATAAAGTAATAATATTACAGTAACTAGTTACTGACCAACACTGTGTGTCATTTTATTAAATCATATTTTGTTACACTATTTGCAAAAATAAACACCAAAGGCTCAAAAATAAGATCAGGAGTGAAAAGCTAACTACACTCAAAATCTGAATTCTTTGGTTTTCCCTACCTACATGCATGCGTGCACAGTACAACGAAAATAATTGCACTAATTGCAATAATTGTTTTTAATCATAAATAAAGTATGTGTCCCAGATGAAAAACTGCAGCATACACCCTTGCCGTTGACATACCAAACAGTGCCTTACAGATGTGATCTGCACAGGAAGGCACAATGCACACTAGGAGACTACAGTACATGCTGTACTCAGATAGACAAACTTGTGCTTGTTTGCTTTGCTCGGAGCAGGACGTTACACACATACCAACCACCCAGTGATGCCGCCCAGTGCCACAGGATAGCTCCATCTATCATGTGCCCTGCCTGTTCCCCTGCAAGGTCCTTATCTCCAAGCCCTGCTCCAGGGCGCCACTGACCCCAGCCTCTTCACCCAAGGTGTCTGCTGTGACCATAGACCTTAAATATAAACCCTTAGACTATATACAGTATATTAATGGATAAACCCTCTGTGACGTCACCCATAGATCATATATATAGAAATGGATAAACCCTCTGTGACGTCACCCATAGACTGTATATATAAACCCTTAGACTATATACTGTATATAAATGGATAAACCCTTTGTGACGTCACCCATAGATCATATATATAGAAATGGATAAACCCTCTGTGACGTCACCATAGACTGTATATATAAATGGACAAACCCTCTGTGATGTCACCCTTAGACTATATATAAATGGACAAACCCTCCATGATGTCACCCTTAGACTATATATAAATGGACAAACCCTCTGTGATGTCACCCTTAGACTATATATAAATGGACAAATCTTCCATGATGTCACCCTTAGACTATATATAATTGAATAAACCCTCCGGGACGTCACCCATAGTCTGTATATATAAATGGACAAACCCTCTGTGATGTCACCCATAGCTTTTCTCAAGAACGGATTTGAACACTGCGCTGGCCATTTTTGCAGTCCCTGACTGCACCTGTAACTCCCCCCTATCCATAATAATGGGATAAATGTATGGCTAATATATTTTTTACTGATAAATCAGTTGTCATGAACGGGGAGACTAGCTCTGGAGACCAAACCCGATTTTTGAACCAGGCTGTAAATATGTTTATTTTTGCTGTAAAGTCGGACACTTTAACATGGGAGTCTGACTGACTCCCTTTTGCAGCCAGCCTCTAGTGGCCATTTGATTAACTTCTGGAAAAAGGGAGGGGTCAAGAAGACTGGCTCCACCCAACTGCTCAGATTTAAAAAGAATGTCGGTGATATTATAATCTGGAAACCCTGTTCGCATCAGCGTTTTCACATGCCGCTACACTGCTGGCAGGCCAATCAGGGTGGGCTATACCGAGTTCACACTTCACAACTTTCAGTCGTTAGATGGATGTGCTTCACACACTTCACAACTTTCAGAGTCGTTAGATGGATGTGCAGCACACACTTCACGACTTTCAGAGTCGTTAGGTCGATGTGCAGCACACATTTCACGACTTTCAGAGTCGTTAGGTCGATGTGCACACACACTTCACGACTTTCAGAGTCGTTAGATGGATGTGCAGCACACACTACATGACTTTCAGAGTCGTTAGATGGATGTGCAGCACACACTTCACGACTTTCAGAGTCGTTAGATGGATGTGCAGCACACACTACATGACTTTCAGAGTCGTTAGATGGATGTGCAGCACACACTTCACGACTTTCAGAGTTGTTAGATGGATGTGCAGCACACACTTCACGACTTTCAGAGTCGTTAGATGGATGTGCAGCACACACTACACGACTTTCAGAGTCGTTAGATGGATGTGCAGCACACACTACACGACTGTCTCTTTTGTAATTGAGTGTCTTAAATTAATTATGTGATTCACACTACGTGACTGATCGGCGACAGGGGCCCACGTTTCACGCAACAAAGTCAAACTGGAGCTTGGAGATAGATTGTCTCACGCGCTATAGGCAAATATATCGTAACATAATACCTATAGCGTTCGCACCTCATTTACATGTTAGCCTACATTTCTCAACATACTCTTTCAATCACAACATTTCCCACCACTTATGTGGTTAGAATTGTCATTCAAATGTAAGCGTTATCGACAAAGGATACGTGTTTCAGAGAGACACAGTATCTTTACAAAGTCTATTTTCTCAGCTGCCTTATTTTCATCTCATCCTTGTCTTGCCATCTCTCATTGGCTGTATGTTGTTTCTGCTGTCTTTACCAGTCACACCACAGTTCACACTACAGCATTTGGTGAGAACGGTGTTAGGGTTAGGTGTCTTGCTCAGGGACCAAACATAACATGTTACCGGCATTTGCTTATAAAGGACAATTGATTTCACTAGACTGGGACCAGCTTGTACAGCAATTCTGGACAAGCTTGCTGTTGCTCTGCTATCTTTAGAGTTTGACCAGATTTCCTGATTAGTAACCAACTGAGACTTTGTGACATTGAATGAATACTAACAGGTCAAGATACTTGAGGAAAGATATTATACATATTATATGAAGATACATTTAGGTTAGCAGGTTAAATATATAATAAAGTTAGAATAAAATTACAGCCATAGTATGACCTCACATTAATCAAACAAAATTACATTTCCTAACAGTCCAAAATGGTCACATGTAATTGATCCCAGTGATTTGCAGCCAGGGTGAAGCTATAGCAAAGCTAGTGTTTAGTTGCTACCGCATGTTGGCTACCCTGGCTAATGGGTGAAGCTTCCCTTATAGCATCACATTACCCAAATCCTGGTCATATTACACTGGCTCACTGCTAGGTTCAAACATGGAATTTAATGAGTAGTCTGATTTGTGCCATTTTAGTTATTACTACTCATGCACGATGATGCATATAAATAGGTCAAACAATTAAAAACTATATCTTTTGAATTATGATAGGACATACATAAGAACATATTTCTTGCAAGTTGACAGCTACTTAAGTTATTATTATTATGTATTATTTATTATTGATTAAGTTATTATACTGTATTGGATCCAACTAGAAAACAGCAAGGCCATGCTTCTGAGACGGGTCTACACAGTACCACAGGATAGTATGCAATATTTGCTCATACTGTACAGGACCTCCGTCAAGGTTGGCTGGCTTTGTTTTGAATGTACCCCACTAGCGTTTGATAAACATGTGCCTTATCTCTTGACAAGCGGAGAGGAAGTTCCCTCCTAGTGTACAGCATAAACTTGGCTCCAATAAAGGCATCCGTTTGCACCTCCGTGGACAACAGGACATTTTTGTTTATCAAAAGACACCCCTTGGGCAGGACGCATGGTGACACGGGAAAATGGCATCATTGTAGCCACAATGGAGCCCTATATGTTTCAGGATCTCGCTGCTCTGGACGTAAGCTTCCGTGATTCCTTTGGACAAACAGCAAAGATGTGTGTAAGGTGTACATTGTCTTGTCCGATGTGCGTTTTTGTTAAAGTTATGTGCTGAGTGACACTCATACGTTGTTTAACAAAGTGTGTCTAAAATGTGTTTGCCTAACCCATTCAATGGGTTTTTATTTCGTTTCCAGCAACAGATCCAGTTCATTCACAGTTCAAAACATTTACAAGGTTCATCAAATATATTCTCACATACAGATGGAGTGTATCAAATACTAGACATAAGTATTGCTAGCCAAGGAGCAGTGATGGGCATAACATACATCTGTCAAGTAATAGCTGTTTTTGCATAGATCATACTGCACTGCATTTGTTGACAGTAAAGTCCAATTATCTGGAGGCATACAATACTAAAAAAGTGAAAAGGTTACATTAAAAGATCTTTACGGGCTATAATAAAATACCACTTTTGTACACTGTTGTACTACAAAACTATTAGTTTCTTAAAAAAAGTCTTACTTACTTACTTACAGCTGAAACCACACATCAACACGTACATCATTTTACAGTGTGCAGGTGTATAGGCTACATCAGCATAAAACACTACACACCGTTGCATACAGGTCTATCCCACACAATTATCAACCACATGCAGTGTTTAGCAATGATTTCACATTTCTATCATATACGATCAACCACCAGGAGCAGTTAGGGGTTAGGCATCTTGCTCAAGGATGCTTACAGGTAGGTCAAAAGTGGGGTTTGAACCCACAATCTTCCAGCTGGGAACTCTACACCCACACCGCTAGACCACCCTGCCCCCTCAATGAGCATGTACAGTTTAAGCAGTACCTGAGGTCAAGTCTCGCCAATCATCTTTGCTATAAATGGCTTGGATTTTACAGGCGCAGTTATCTGGTCGTCCAATCTCTTGGTCAAGGTGCGTGTACATCTCATGCCAATGGTTCTCCTTTATAAACCACAGATTTCCCTGTTAATCCTTAAAGGCGGAGTCAGCGACTGCAAGCTAATACACTTTTTTTTTTTGTACAATTCCACAAATCTCCTAGCCGACCGTTCTGTGAGCTCGCTGAAAACATAATCCGGCATTTCTACACAACCCTGGCTCTGTAAATGGGAACACAAACAAAGTGGTGCAGACCACACCACACAACACTGTCACAGCCTTGGCAATGTGTGTCCAGTGTAGGGGGGGTGGAGTTTCTGAGCGAGCACCCTATGGCCTTAAAGTGGGCAGTGTTTTTGTTTTGATTTGATTGAGTTCAAATACAAACAATATTTCTCCAGCATCGCTGCCTCCATCTATAAAAGCACAAAACATTCCCACCGGCGGGTCAGAGGTCACCGGCTAGTCCTCTCTGTGCGTCCTGCTGCTCCTATCCTCCATCTCCAACGACTCCGCCAAGCGGGGACCCTGGTTCCTGGCGGCGCTCGCCCGGCGGCGGCGGCGATGGCCATGGCGGCTCTCCGAAACCCAGTTGGCGATGGCCATGGCGAGGCGCAGGAATGCCAGGCTGACACAGTGCACCTCAGACGTGGCGGGGATGTCCGAGAAGAGGGCACGGTCGCGGCTCATGCCACCGCCATACTCCAGGTCCCTGACGACGTTCAGGATCCCCTGGCGCTCTGCATGGCGCGTCATCCCGCGCACGTTCAACAGAGCGGATACGTGCTTCTTCCTGGAAGGGGGGGGAGGGGGGATGGGGGAGAGCAAAGGTGAGATATTGGGGAAGGCGGGGCGGGGGAGTTTTGTGCTTTGTTTGGACAGGCATCAAGAAAAATTAGGACAGTAGCGATTTGGCTGGCAAAGGCCCCAACTTCCGTTGAGCGTGTTACGCAGTCGTGGAACAGTTTTTGGAAAGGCAGTTGCTTACGTGTTGTTTTGTGGGTGGGGGTGGGTATGTGGGAAGGATCACATGCAAGGATCACGCATCTGGGGTATGCTACACGCTCCTATGTCCCGTCTCACGGTATAGTGTGAACAAAATAGATTCCATTCCATTACAGCTGTTTGGCTCAAATCTTACCCATTTTCACGCCAAGCCAGCCTTGAAAGTTGTCAACTCTGCGTATGTGGTGTGCTAACAATCTACCAGATAGGCGGATAAAGGTTAAGGTTTCCAACAGGTGTTTTTTAGGATTGTGATTCTCTGGTTTTTACCAGTTTTGTATACTTTATTGCTTGTTGTCTGTCACTGTTACAGTCGGTAACTGTGATCTATTTATTTGCTGTTGCCTTTTGTGGCCAGGACACTAAATATCACTTGCTGTAACTTCAGGTGAAAACATATTAGATGTGTGTGTATGTGTGTTCACATTTTTCCGTGTGTGCACGTGTGGAACCCAACAATCCAGCGGCAGCTATTGATCTCCTAAAATACTAGAGAGGAAAGCTAAAAAGTAAACACCTATGGTCACGGCTTGGTGCCTGGGTGAGTTAGCATGGCATTAGCATGGCGTTAGAATGGCGTTATAGCCCTCAACCGGGGTATTTTGCTCGTCTCTCCCATATCTCGTCCTCTTCGATGCCATGTGTGGCACCAGGCTGTCTCCTGCAGGGTGACAGCAACAGGAAGTTCTCCGGCAGTGATTCCTGTCTGCTCCTCAGTGGGTAATGCGTCACACCCGGTGGTGCGTTGCCAACTGTCACCTGAGCCTCAAGCAGCACACAAACAGCCATGGGCCCGGGCCATCCCCTGAGGACATCCAGCCACTTCCACTCTCAAAACAGAGCCTCACTGCCCTCCAAAAATAGCCACGTTAATGTAGATATGTTTCCGTGCTTCTTTTCCTTGTTTTGATCCATTGTGTCAACAAAAAGGCTATACATTCCCCTCAATCATTCTAACTTCGGCCAAGTGCCAAAAACAGCACTGAAATTGTGTTGCGCTAAGCACAAAAGAATATTGGTCCTTTAGGGGGTGGGGGGGACGTAGAGAGGAAAACATTTTTGTCAGGATGAATGGCACTTTCCCTATTGCTAGGATGTTGTGTAACATATTACCGTTACCTTATATCTGGAAACTCTTTCACCAAAATGGCAACCTCCATTTGGATGGAAGAGGTGTCTTCTAGGAGAATTATCTCAGCTAGGTGGCAAATGAGGCTATCCAACCACGATGAGCTTGATTCCTGTAACAAAGAAGCACAGAGAAGTTAGCTGCAATTATCAGCTGTTTATTTTGTTTGAGCATCGGATGCTTTTTAGAGTGATATCTCGTGATATAACGTCAATACAAAATTAATTTTAGATCTTACATTTGGAGAGCTTTGGTAACCTCTAAGCACCACAGATGAATATCTTAAAAGGAGAAAAACTGTGGCACTGCCATCGCTACGAGGTCTCAAGACTTACTCATCGAAGTCTTGAATGTTCTCGGTCCTGGCAACACAATAGTGGATCGAGCTTCCAGCAACAGTCAGGACTGCTGAAACATTACCCATCTTCCGCAAGAGACTCAAGACACACCTCTTCACTATCCATCTCGAATCATGACCTCTTCACCTCCTAGCGCTGAATTCTAACTCTATTTCTTTATCTCTCTACTATGGATGGCACCAATACGATACTGAAATCAGAAATCGGCCCGATACTGACTTAAATAGCTGGATCGGTATCGGTAACAATTGGACAGTTGTAGCCGATCCATGGGGCTAATCCAATTAAATGAATTTACGCCCGTAGGTCTACTGTCAAGCATCATCCATGTCTAACCTACCCAGGCCACACTATCAGCAGCAGGTTTCTAGCATGCACCTAAGTCCTAAAATAGAGATTGGCTGTCATTTACTTTGCAACTTAACTTAAGTCTTAATTTAACACTGGAATCGGATCGGTACTTGGCATCGGCTTATACCCAAAGTGCCGGTATCTGTATCAGTATTGGGACTGAAAAAACTGGATAGTGCCATCCCTACTCTCTACTCTCGATTTAAAAATAAATAAAAAATAAACATATTCTGCTCTTATGTAATTAGCACTTTAGTACTATGCAATTTTATATTCAGGTCACTAGGAACTTTGTTAGATGATTTAATGATATATTGACGAGGTAGTAGACATGATGACAAAAAACTATTCTGTCATAATATTGGTGGTGTAAGACATGTCCAAAAATGTAAACAGTTTAAGCATTCTAGTCCTAGAAAATGTGTAACAGGAGGACTGTAATAACCGGCAGTGAGGCAGCATCAACATTCAGAAGGGTACAAAGGAGGCTGTCGAAAAGCCATAGTGGCAGTTTGTGCCAACGGCATTTTAGTTTAGAAAATAAATGTCTTACATATAAGTCGCTTTGGATAAAAGTGTCTGCCAAATGCCGTAAATGTAATTGTAAATGTAAATATTCACTTAAAGTGAAAATACAACTGCACACGTTTTCTAAGTTGTGTTTTCCTCTAAATGCATAGTTGGAAAAAGGATAGCGGAATTCTATGGCCTGGCATCCTCTAAATATATCCATGTCTTATTTAGACATCCAATAAAAACTCATCCTACCCTGTGTTTCCACATTGGCGAAAAAACCATCAAGGTCGTCCCAGTGCTACATCAAAGCCAGCCCGCTGACAGGAACAGGAAGTTCCCTCTGAACACAGAGGCTTCCTGTTGTCAACCGAGGTGACGGACACTTGCTTGAACTTTTACACACACAGAGGGCAAATGCCATGCTGGCAGGCGTAGCTGCTCTAACCCCTCTTCCCCTTCCAGGCTCGTGCTAACGTAAGCCCACTTCATCAATCTACATCTCACTGGCAGCCAGTCTTTTTTCAGAGCTCAGTGCTAAATCAACTCTGTCTGCAATGCTGAATTATCCCCAACCTGGAAAGCCCAGGGTCAGGATCCATTCTGACTCTCTCACTTTTCTTTGTGTTCTTTTACTCATTCACTGTTATGAGATGGTGGCATAATTAAAATATTACAATAGGTATAGTACTCAGATTTCACTCAAAAAGTGTCCTTTCCTCAATAGGATCAGACACTGAGCCACTTAAATATAGTTGTAGTAGTCTGTAGTAATATGTAGTAGTCTGGAACCCTTCCATTCAAAAGTGTTTGGCATAAACTAGGGATGGCAAAATCCAGTTTTTCCAGTCCCGATAACGATACAGATACCGGCACCTTGGGTATCGGCCGATACCGAGTACCGATCCGATTCCAGTGTTAAATTAAGTTTTCATTTAAGTTATTTTTTATAATTTTAGTTTAATTAATGTAAATGACAGCCAATCTCTATTATAGGACTTAGATGCATTTTAGAAACCTGCTGCTGATAGTGTGGCCTTGCTAGGTTAGACATGGCTGATACTTGACAGTATACCTACGCATGTAAATTCATTTAATTGGATTAGCCCCATGGATCTGTTACAACTGGAAACCTCAGCTGGCCGCTGAGGTTTCACAAATGTGCTCTACACACGGTCAACAAATGCTTTTGCATTGAGGGGCTCCAGACTTAACCTGACATGCCAGATGGATTGTTATTCAAAAGCACTTTACAAAAACATCCCTGGAAGTTGATTGGTTGAACCATCTGGTTGTTTTCGCTGTCGGAACACCTAAACCACGCCCTTATAGCTATAAACACGACACTGATTTGTAAGTTCAGTTGCTACTCGGACACATTCAAAATGATTCCTTCCAGACTGATTCTCACAGCGAAATTAAACGGAAACTCGCGAGATCAGGATGGTCATATAGGTCTACGCCAGACTGATGCTGATAACATCCTGATTTCGCATGGCTAAAAGGCCCACACTCTCTGGCCGTGTCTGCAGATATTCAATGCATGTTTATATCTTGACGCTGAAGAAATGGTACCGCCTTCTAAACCTTGGAGCTGTTGCGCATCAGACACCACCAGTGGGCATTTTCACTTTATAAAACCAAAAGAAAAAAATATCTAAATCTATGGCACCTCTTGACACATGTCCATGTGTCAAGATGGCGTCGGCCTTAATTAAAGGTGTAGTTAGCTATTGTAAGCTAATTGTAAGCTATTACCCCTTTCGTCAAATTCACCAAATATGTCCTTGCATTCCGCTAGCTTATCGATCTGTGTGCGAAAAACTTAGCTGGTACTTCTACACAGACATGGCTCCGTAAATATGAACATAAACAAAGTGTCAAACACCACTCACAACAACTATGGCGCTTAGCTTTGCAATGAGTTTCAACGTGTAGGGGGCGGATCTTCTGAGGGAGTTTGTTTTGATTTGAGCTTGACGTTAGCAAGCGTTCCTGAGAATGAGTAACCCTGCCTTGAAGGCTCACCAGATCTTTGAAGAGTCCCTTGAGCTGCTTGGCCTCATCTTGCAGGCGGAACGCCACCCTTTTCCTCATCTTCAGCGACGTGCAGATGATCCGCCCCCGCAGAATGGCCCGGACGTACTCTACCAGGACCCGCCTGTGCACCTCCCCCACCATCGCCTGTCAATCAGCAGCTTTAGACTCTAAACAACTTAAACGCTACATTTTTGTTTCTTAAAGAAGCTCTGTATTGGTGGTATCAAATTAAAATGAAAGTTAAAGTACCTGATATGGTGGACAGTCCATTCTTTTGAACTTCTTGAAGTGTTGTTTGATACTGGTTTCAATGGCCTCATAGGCGTCTGTGTTGTTAAGCCACTTCCTTTTCACCAGTTTGTCAAATAATTGCTGCAAGGACAACAACCACAGAGCTCTGATCATATTAGCAAAAAGCGCCAGGTGACAAAAAAATTGCTTTCCAGAAATACAGAGATAAAATGACATTAAATGGGAGTCTGGGTGTTGGACTCCTGGATGTTGGATTCCCAGCTACACAATCATGGGCTTGAACCCCAGAGTTGACCAACCTGTAAGCATGCTTGAGCATGATGCCAAACTACCCTTACCTGCTCCCTATATAACTAATTGTACTCATTGTAAATTGCTTTGGGTAAAAGCGTCTGCTAAATAATCTAATTGTAAGATAGTCCTCACCTTGATGTGCTCAAACAGTCTGTCTGCCAGGACCCTCACTGACTGGTTTACGATCCGGTCCAGAGAGGTGTCGGCTCTCTGGGCCGTCTCCTCACTACCCTGTGGGTCACACTGCCTGCAGCGCTGAACAAAGGATCTAGAATGCAAAAAGAAGCAATGGCATTATTATATACTGTATACTGTGTATATATGTGTGTTTGCCCCGACTTGGCAAACAATATCACTTTCTTTTTCCTTCCATGAGTGTCTTGTACCTCAGAGGCGGGCAGCAGTTGACTAGAGCGATGGTTCTTGAAACATATCCGTCGCCGCGATCTCCAAACTCTGCTTGAGTCTCATGGAACATCTCCACCTTTCTCTGAAAACTGGAAAAACCACATAAAGGTTTATGGATACCTGTTGAATGCCAACACAATAACACAGAGATAGCATCAACTGTCAGCTACATCGCAATAAGATATGATAGCTTTGTCATAAACATATTAGTGGACTATATACAAAATTGAAAACATTGAGACATCTGCTTACTGGCTTTTGTTCTCCCAGCCTTTTGCCTTAAAAACTAAGATCACACTTTGCAGAGCTACGTAAAATAATACCCAGTATTACTTTCCCCGGTATGCATACAGTACATGGAGAAACAAGCAAGTCAAAATAATGTTTTAATTAAAGTTAACATTATAATTTAATGATATACTGAATCCTTTTTTTTTTAATAACATCTCCAAACATCAAGCTATTAGAACTACATTAAATGTGTCTGGTAGGACTAGTCTGGGTTTAGCATAATGCATAGTTCTTAAAATCTACATCTATACAATATGTGAATGTACAATATATATACTGTATAATATACACTGTATATCAGCAAGAACTCTGTTTGTAATCTATTTAGATTACAAACAAATGTTAGGGTAAGTATATTCATTTCATTTGTGAGGTTGTAAGACTGACCAACTGGTAACATGAAAATGTGTTAGTGGATACAGCCCATCCTGGGATGTGACAGTAACATTCCAAAGCCATTGCAGTAACTTTAATGTGCAATGTCCTCATGCGCAAAACAGTGACTCGGTTTTCCTGAAAGCCTGTACTCACTGATAGAGGAAGTCTGCCAGGCCAATTAGACTGCAGCGAGCCACTCTGGACCCAAGAAACTGGCTCACGGATGTCGACCGATCAAGGTCCACCTTCAGCCTCTAGAACAGTGTGTTAAATATACTACATATCAAGACAATGCAATTGTAAAGTAGAACCCTCATGCATCATATTGTCACCTTCATACAATAATGGCCTATTTTCATTTGTTCTGGTTTTTCAGAAAACACCGAAAACTGAACCAAATATTGACATAGGCCATTATACTACAGGGGTAGAATTGCAGCATCTGTTCAACTGAAGCGATTTTACCAGAGGTCGCCAGTATCATGAGGAGGTTTTTTGATGGTTTTTGTTCAATAATTACTGCAATAATGTTGGGAAGGTATTCAATATCCAATATCAAGTGTTAGAGCAGAGTCACTGCACCTGGATAACACTGCGTGCCAAGTTAGACTGATACTCCTCAATATGCAGAGTCTGAGCCCAACGCCTCTCTTCCTCATCAAGAACCTGCATCAGTTCGGTTGTAACCTTCTCCTGAAACAATACAAATATAAACTACAGTCATTTCCCCACCAGTGTAACACCAGCATGTTCAAAGTGGATTGTTTCTTACCCTGACGATACTGAGGCAGTCTTGCTCCAGCCTATCCACCGTATTCTGGGGAAGGATAGGGTCTAACGGTCCGTAGTTGATGGATACGGATGTGCCAACTGTGCCTAGGACATCCCTGGTGGCACATGACAACCAATCCAAACGTACCATTTAAAGGCAGGGTTAACTTCAAAATTCAAAACAAACGTCCTCAGAAGATCCACCCCACATATTGTACATATGCACCACATTGATTGCGTTCCTCTTTACGGAGCGAGGGCGGTGTGAAATGAATTATCACTGCAGCACGCACAGAGAACGGTAAGCTAGTGTAATGCAAGGAGATATTTAGTGAATTTTGTCAAAAAGTGTATTAGCTTACAATTAGCTTGCAATAGCTGACTATACCTTTAAACAAACCCTGGAATGTCATGTTTCCGAGGTTCACCGCCCCCCAAAATCTCTTAGCCGCACCTGTTGTAGATGTTGTAGAACCAGTCCAGCAGTGAGTAGACATCGGTGATCTGCAGGGGGCCGTTGGTGATGGTGCGGAGGCGCTTGGCCACGGCGTGGTGGTAGCTCTCCACGTACACCTGGAACACGGCAAACTCCTCCGGGTAGATGGAGACGACGTTCCTCCTAGCTGCATCCAGGTCGTCCACCATTCGGCTCCTGAGGCGCTCCAGGTAGTGGGCCAGCTGGCCTGCCTGGGTGTCCGTCTGATGGGGCAGGCTCCAGTCCGCGGCCTCCGCCACCGCCCGCCTCCACTTCAACTTCAGCTGCCGGGGCCGGTGGCTGGGCCGGGGATGGCTCTGGCTCCAGCTCTGATTCAGGCTCTGGTTTAATCTCAGGCTGTGATTCTGGCTCTGATTCTGGCTCTGGCTCTGGTTCAGGTTCTGGTTCAGGCTCTGGCTGTGGCTCTGGCTGTGGCTCTGGATGCTCTCCCGCCGGGGCTTGGTCTCCTCCCTCAAGGCCCAGGCAGTGTCTGCATGCTCCTCCTGCTGGATCACCAGCACTACCAGGCCGAGGTTGGGCCCGGCGCTGGGCTGCCGCAGGGATTCCCGCACCACGTCCCACATCTCCTTCTGCAGTGCCTCATACAGGAGCTCCACGTCCTTCGCCTTCCGCCAGCTAGAGTCAAGCGTCGCGTTGGGGCTCTGCAGGTCGTCCAGGGGCGAGGGCGGGGCCGGAGAGCCGCCGGGATGGTCCGAGGTGATGGGGGTGGGGTTGGGGGTTGTGGGCAGCAGGGACAGCAGCTCGTATTCCCGCTCCAGCTCCTGGATGTGTGTGTCGGCCAGAAGGAGGTCCCTGTGGTTGACCAGCTGGAGGATCTCCAACACTGGGGAGAAGACAAAGAGAGAGAGGTCAGAAAGGGTCAGAAGCAACCTGACATGCCAGGTGGATTGCAAGTCCATCTGGGGAGCCGTGCATTGAAACTGTTTGTAAAGGACAGGCACTTTCAAAAACCACCTGGTCCACCTGGTCGTTTTTGCTGTCGGCAAACCTAAACCATGCTGCACACCTAAACCACGCCCATACAGCTATCAATTCAACGCTGATTGTTCAGTTGCTAAGTTCAGTTGCTACTCGGACACATTCGCAATGATTCCTAGGCTTTCCAGACTGATTCCCGTTAATGGGTGGGTATTACATTAATTCCCAAGTAGCTATGATCACTCTGAGGTCACACTTTCTGCAGTGAACTGTTTTGGGGTAAAGTTACATTGTTTTAGGCCACACATGGTATATTTAGCTGTCTGGGCGCTGCTTACGTCAACCTCCACAGCAGAATGCCATTGGTGACATGGCCACTTAAGAGACCGGAGGAGTTCCATTTTTGCTTCCATTGAAATGCATTACAGTGCTACATCTTGTTGTTATTACAATATCTTTGGCTAAATCTGTTACTAGGAAGATATTAACTAGCCTGGCTTCGCCCGACTATTGCTCTCAGCTAAATGTTCGCCAATCAGCATCCATGGTGTGTTGCTGTTGAAGTCAAGCATGTGTTTCACATTGGTGGTAGAGCTAGCTGAAGCGCTGCAAACAGCAACGCCAATAGGTTAAAGACCAGAGACCTACGCCCAGTAGGAGGCAACGACTGTTAACACTTCACAGTGGAGCATGTCCGGACCCTATTCATCAAGTGCATTGTTGCTCTGGTCACACCAGGCTATGATATGCCCACCGGCTGACATTTCTAAGAGATATCACACTGAGTTATTTGTTGTTAACAATAATAATGTTTCTATTCCTAGCCCAGTTCCATGTGGCTCTGTGAACGGTAGCTTGGATGAACTTCTATCTTGAGGAACCTGAGGAGGAAGTGTGGTAATTTCCTGATTTCACAGGCTGGTGGTGATTGAACCCAGTGACTCATGGGTCTGGGGACCCTTAGCCTCACCAGAGAGTTGTCTAGGATTGGCAGGAAATAGTTCTGGAGCTGGCCAGGAAGCGCATAGCTCTGTGTTAGTCTACAGTAAGGTGCATTCCTTGACAGGACAGAAGAGTAGACACATTCTTCTATCAGGTTTACTCTCAAAAACAGTTGGTGTTCGCAAGAACCAACTTATGTGACTGCTCCTCTCAGCCCTAAGTTACCTGAGAGAGGCTCTCTGGTTTTGACAACTGGCTCCTCTTCGACTGATTCCTCTTCCGTCGCTTGAGAGCCACGGTCTGATATGGATTCCCTCTTCAGCTTCCCAAGGCTGACCATACGGAGGAACGAGGGTCTTCTGGTGGTATCGGCTTCAGCTACAGTGCTTAGGTCTCCACAGGGCAGGCTCTCCCTGCGCTGTTCCTTACGTCGACCTGTAAATCTGTTAATAATAAACAACCGTCAAATAAAAAATTAACTGGCTTATAAAAACACAAATGCGCACGTGTGTGTATAATATACTGTACTATAAAACTTAAAATCATTACTATGTACTTAGAAATAAATGGCTGGTTGTGAGGGATGACTTATAGTAGCACCCATGAATGGAATGTTAGATATTAACACATCTGCTAAACAGCGCTACTGCTAAAAACAAATTCACACAATGTCGGGGTTTATTAATAGACTCATTCAGAGTTCAGCAGTAAACAACCTAGCGCTGGGAAACAAAAGAATCCCCCTTAACATCAACAAGTGGCTTCATGAGATAACCACAGTATTTTTTCAAGGAATTGGTTCCCCTGTATATGACACAAATACAACGCATTAAGACTTCTTGCTCATATATATTTTGCATGTGTTGGTTACCTTTTCATAAATGTCTCATACATTCTTTATAGCCAATGCATTTTTGGCTTGTTATGCTTTCGTATTGTATTTGAGTTATGTACATTTCAGAGCAAGGCAGTCACTTCAATGTAATGTGTAACTTTCTAAACCCTTCCTCACCGCAGCAGGGTCATAATTTCCTCAGAGCTTCGCCGTAGTCCCCCTTTCCTCTTCTCCTTCTCTGACGGGAGCGAATTGGACTGTGCGCTGGTACCCCACACGTGACGCCCAGACATGCGGAGCCCCTTCCCCAGTTTCCCGAGGGTTTTCAATGGCGACACGCCACAGATACGTTCCAGGGTCCCTCGGAGGGGCCTTCCTTTGGGGTTCCCCGCCCCATGCTTCTCCGCATTCACCTCGTTTTCCTCCTCCTCTCCTTCACGGGAGGTCCTGTGCTGGAGATTACCCTTGACATCCGTCATGATGAGACCCAGGTCGCCGTCGTTCCTCTCCTCGTCCAGGTCCACCTCCTCGAAGGGGTTCAGGTCCCGTAGGTCCCTGAAGTCGTTCAGGTCTCTCAGGCCCAAGTCCAGCCCGGGCAGGATCAGCTCCCCGTTCATGCGGGGGAAGTCATGGCAGCTCTTGGACCGGCCCGGCAACTTCTTCAGAATAGGCATGGTTGCACCAGAGAGTTTTAACCAACTGGGGGGGGGAAGCTTTTTTTTTTTAAAACATACATTAAAAGTGTATACATTTAACCCCTACATCACTAGGCCAGATGTGTATATAACTTTAATATACACGTCTGGCCTATGGAGGCCAGACTAT
>JAODUH010036290.1:0-21489 GCA_027564835.1 Typhlichthys subterraneus
TTGGGGTCCCCTGCTGGAGCTGCTGCCCCCGCGACCCGACTCTGGATAAGCGGATATGGATGGATGGATGGATGGATTTTGGGTCCATATCGCCCAGCCCTATTCCACTGTAACACTGTTCCATTGTTAACACTGTTCTACTGTAACACTGTTCCAGAGAGCTGACATTCAAGAAGGGAGACGCCGTGAACATCATCCGTCAGATAGACACCAACTGGTATGAGGGAGAGCACCGGGGACGGGTGGGGATATTCCCCATCTCCTACGTAGAGGTATGTGACTAAAAGCTGCCCTGTCCTAGCCATGCAATTGACCCATTAAGATATTTTATACTAAGATAATTTAACACCCCCGTCTTCTTCACCCTAAAAAAGAAGTTCATGGTTTGGCAGAAGCTAGAAATACTTCACATGGTCTATAGGTCAAAAGGAGTACTGTCATTTTGATAAAGCAGTGTATAAAGTACTGTAGTGTATAAACAGTTAGAACAATGAGTTAAAAGTTATTTAATATAATACATTTTATTTGTAACACACTAGATTAGACACTACATTAGAAGAAATCCCAAAGTGCTACATAAGCAACTTACATATACCTTATATTTACATATACCATATACCTTATATTTACATATACACAATATTTACATATACATTATACCAAAAGTTGCAATATTAGTACAAATAAGATACATCCATTTGTAAATATACAAAGAAACAATAAAAGGCATTAACCGAAGGCTTTCTTAAAAAGGTGGTTTTGAGGCCATGTTTAAAATCATCCAGCGTCTGTGGTGGCCTAAGGTGGTCAGGCAGAGCATTCCACAGTCGAGGTGCAGCTGAGCAGAAAGCTCCATCACCCATAGTGCAAAGCTTGGGACTGTGAGGGTGTATGTGGAGGCAGAACGGAGGGAGTGTGCGGAGGATTGTGGGGTAAGTAGTTCCTTGAGGTAGGGAGGTGCGTCACCGTGGATGCACTGGTAGGTGAGGAGAGAGACATTGTACTCAATTCTCAGTGAGACAGGGAGCCAGTGCAGTGGTTTGAGGATGGGGGTGATGTGGTCATGTTTGGGCACCTTCGTCAGGATCCTGGCAGCACTGTTTTGTATGTACTGCAAATTGTGGAGGCTTTTTTCTGGAATACCAAGGAGGAGCGCATTGCAGTAGTCCAGTCTGGAGACAAAGGCATGGACAAGTTTCTCCGCATCGGCAGAGGAGAGTGTGGATTGTAGTTTGGCAATATTCGTGAGGTGAAAGAAAGAGGTCTTCCGCAGATTGTTGATGTGAGCCTCGAAAGTCAGATGAGAGTCCATTGTAATACCCAGGTTGACTGCTGATGCTGAGAGTGGAATGTTCTGGCCAGAGATATTGACATTGATGATGGTGGATAACCGTACTTAGTGTGGAGTGCCAATTAGGACGGCTTCAGTCTTTTGCATTTAGCTGCAGAAAGTTATTGGTCATCCATGCCTTTATCTCCTCCAGACAGGTGTTCAAGGTGGTTAGTGGCAAGGCATGTATGGCAATATGTAATGATTAAATAATAATAATAAATATCTTTGGGGTTTCTGTCCCCCGCTTTCAGAACATATACTGTACATACTGTATATAAAGTATTATACATAATAATATAATATAAAGGTGTATACTGTACAATATACAGAACCATCAAGGCTTCTTACATTTACTAGGCCAAAAGATGTGCATTGGAATTATATGTATAAGTCCCCAAGGCCTTTGAGACCCAGCTAAAGAGCTCCAGCAGCGCAGCACAAGGTGTCAGCAGAGTCTCCAGTCTTCCTGTATCACAGGGTGCACCCCGCCCTGTCTACCCCACACAGAAGGTGCCCTCCCTGGAGAAGCACCAGCCTGTTCGGCCCCCTCCCCCAGCACAAGCACCAGAGATTGGGGAGGCTGTGGCTCGCTACAACTTCAACGCCGACACCAACGTGGAGCTGTCACTCAGAAAGGTGGCTATTGGTGCTTGTGTGTGTGTGTGTGTGTGTGTGTGTGTGTGTGTGTGTTTGGGTGCATTTAGCCTGTTGAGTGTGCGCACGCTTGTGTGTTGGGATCTTCTTTCACCTGTTCACGTGTGTGTGTGCGTGCATGTGCCCTGCTCCAGGGTGAGAGAGTGGTCCTAATAAGGCAGGTGGATCAGAACTGGTATGAGGGCAAGATCCCAGACACCACCAAGCAAGGCATCTTCCCTGTGTCCTATGTCGACATTGTGAAGCACTCCCCATCAAAGAGCCCCGCCCACCACGTTGATCCCCATAGTTACCCTGGCAACAGGACGTCAAGCTCCACACCCACCAAGGTAGGGACATTATTCTAGAAGGCTCTATTTCACAAAGTTAGAAAGAACTAGCTTGTATTTGTAGAAAATTGTTTAGATCTTTATTTTTAACTGGTTATTTAAAACTTACGTTTTTGTTTAAATACAATGAAATAAACAATGTACACTAATGCATGCACATGTTTAGCCATCATATGTCAAAAATATGATTTAAATGAGCACGGCGACTGTTGGATACTGTTACAGTCCTGAAGCATTACCATAAAACTAAAGGGCTTGTCTCTGAACTGTAGTGCATGAATGGCTGTGGTGGAAAGTTGACTTGCTCTCTGTCGAGAGAGAACATTACACCAATTCCAGTGACAAAGTAGATACTGTATACTACTGTACCTACTGTAGTAGATGAACATGACCGCATAGCTCCCGCTACAGTAGATACTGTATACTACTGTACCTACTGTAGCATGAGCTACAGTATCTAATGTAGTACACAGTATCTACTGTAGCGTGAGCACATAGCCAATGCTCAAGGAACCATATAGCGCCTTACATTTCTCATGCCGGTCATGCCTCATACAGTCCTACTTCTCTTCCTAAGCTTTCCTTCTGTCTTCCTCCCTTTTATTTTTGTGTGTGTGTGTGTGTGTGGCTTCACTCTCTCTCCTCCTGGAGACTTTCCCCGCCCCTCGCCCCCACTCTCCCTACCACCCCCACCCCCACCCCGGCACGCCCGAGACCTCCCTGAGAGTGCAGCACCTTCAGGCGGTCACCAGCGAGTGGCTGAGCCTCACGCTGGAGCCCGGCCTCTCCTCGGGCACCCCCGCGCCCCCCACACCTCCCCCGCTCCCCGCAGAGCTCCTCCGCCTGTTGGCAGAGCAGGCGCCCAAGCCGCCTGCCCCGCCCAGGAGGGGCTTCACCCCACCGCCCCGAAGTTCTACTCCCAAGAGAATCGCCCCCGTGCTCACACAAGGCGCGCTGGACGCCGCGCCAACGCTGCAAGGTTACTCTCCTCGTACACCGTCCCCTGACCCGCTTAAAGCCCACACTAATCGGCGAGTGGGCGTCAGCCATATGGCCGAGCAAGGGGAAGACCCTTACGAACAGCTCCTGCCTCTCCTTCTGGACAGTTCCGCCTGTGCTGACACAGGCAAAGCCTCAAGAATGACTCCACTAGAGCGCCAGACCGCCGGCCAATCCCAGAGCAGGGCTAGGCTAGACGTAGCACCCCGGAAAGCTGCAGCACAACCCCCGGCTCACGTATCCGCCGTTGAAACGGCTAGCGGCGTTCGGTTAGAGGTGGTGTTTCACAAGCCGGTCACCATTGAACCCCTGTTATTAACGTGGGAGGGGCAAACGGCCGATGACAAACCCAAGGAACCTCACGGGCTACCGTCAATCAAAGGGGAGGGATATCCTGAGCTGTTCATTCAGGAAGAGGAGGAGGCTAGAGAGGAAGAGGAGAAGAGGAGTAGATTTGTTAATGAAAGGCTGGAAACAAAGGTAGAGCATGTTAGTAACAACTAGTTAATTAATGAGTTAGCAGCTATGCTAGTTAGGTAGAACTGATGTGTGTCGTTGCCTCCGTAGGCCGAGGTTACCCCACCACCAACTGCCCACCCCGGCATGTCCTCATCCCTGCTCTTCCCATCCTCCTCCTCCACCCCCCCACCTTCTGGCTCCCTTGTTCTGCCTCCAGACATCTCCTCCGCTCCTTCCCACGCAGCCCCATCCCCCCGTCCTCCGTCTCCTCCCCCACTGTCAACTCCTCCACTGTCACCTCCCCCACTGTCACCTCCTCCACTGTCACCTCCTCCACTGTCACCTCCTCCACTGTCATCTCTGCCAAATATACCCCGTCCAGAGCCTAGGTCTGCCAAGGTCAAGGTAATACTGTGGCTTTGCAGTGATGATGATTGATGGTGATGATGATGATGATGATGATGATGATGATGGTGGCGGTCTTGTCTGAGTGTAGTCATATGTGACTAGCACATCTAATAATGAATGAATTGTGTGCTCATTAACCTTGGTGGAATTGAAGTTTAGTGATGTGACATGAGCTTGTGCATTAACATCTGTTGTTTAATGTGCAATTGAACTTTTGTTAAACTTTGTTAAACCCAATTGTGTCGACATGGTATTAAAAAATGGGAGTCAATGAAAATATTGAACAATGAGATATTTTCATTATCAATTGGATATTTTCATGATCTTATGTGTGTATATAGACCAAGGCTGCATAAAACACAGGTCTCGTTGAGGCCACGAGATGTGAGTTTAGTTTCGTCACGTGACATTATGTGGCAGTGAGTGCCATTTCCCTGCACAAAATCATTGTAAATCAGAAGTAAAATACTCAATACGCAAAATTTGCCACACTGAAAGCTTTAAAAAATCGTTACAAAATTTGAACTTATATCAGCAGCCAGGAACTGACAGAGTGATTATATAGTGAGCTGAAAATAAAGGCACATTTCCCATAATACCCTATGTGATTTGCTGGCTGTGAGGTATAACATCTAAGTGAACTGTGTAGCATTATGTTATTCTAACAATAGCCTACTATTAATCACAAGTATAGATGTTTGTTCTAATTACAATGACAGAACTAATGCGCAAATAATCAGTAGCAGTACGCCTACCCATGCTGGTAAAACACGTTTGTTGAATTATACCGTATCGACCGAAATGATGAAATATATCGTGATATCAGTTTTGGCCATATCGTCCAGCCCTAGTTAAGAGCCTCAACGTATTAACAAAATGCAGTGTGATTGGCTTTAAACAACAGTTCACATGATTGGCTGATACAAAATATCCCAGAATGCAATTGTGTGGCAGTATTGTTACCACGAGATCAGGATTCTCAAGCCTCAATTCCCCTCGCGACTTTCAATGGGAGAGCTGTGTCTATTTATTTATAGGTCAGTAATATAGACACACACACGATTGTGTACAGTATCAGTGTATACAGTAAATATATACTGTATACACTGGAGATATATATATATATATATATAGTGTCAGCGAGAGATACGGAATACATAGACTAGAGACTAACAAAAGTTCAGTTACCCTGTTACTTGAGGAGCAGAGAACATTTGTAATGTGGCTGCCCTATTCTTATTTTGATAGATAGTCCTTGTAAGATGGCATGGCATTAGCTTGCGTGTGTTTTGGTGTGGTATTCTGTAGTGCCATGTGGTTGGCATACAGGAGGTGCTTCTACAGCTTACAGCCGTGTCGCTTCTGGTTCTTTCAGCCGAGTTTAAAGCAGGATCTGGCGGTTGATGGTAAACCTCCTCGTAGCCCCATCATGACCAGGAAGTCTTCTTTGTCGTCCATTAGAGGTCGAAGGGTAGGGGGCGTATCCACATTACCCCATGCTATAAACACACTAGCTGTGTAGGACAAGATACAGCGTTAAAATTAAACTCATATGTGATAAGTCATACATTTAATTTCATGGTGCATGACATTTCTTTCTACCACAGTGCATTTCTCCGTGCAGTTTCCTTGTTTTTGTGTTGAAGTAATGGCCATTAGTGTTTCTTACTGTTTTGTTGGTTGTTTCTATGAAAGTAATTTCATGTTCTTTACTCTCTCTCTCTTTCTCTCTCTCTCTCTCTCCCTCTCTCAGCGATTTGTTCATGAAGCGCTACATGGTGGAGGAGAGCCGTAAGTCAGCTTTTCATTTCATTCACTGGAATTTCTGTAGATACCTGTAAAACATTCAGGCTTGGGAGAGAACTTATGTGTTTTATGAACAATTTGGAAAATGATTGCAGTATTTGCTAGAGTATGTCACTTAATATTTTACTTGAAAAATGTACTACAAATGTTTTCCCTGAACAAGGTATTTTCAAACAATTAAGCAAGGCATTGTGCCTTTTTCATGCTAACAGAAACTATTGTGTACTAGTGTTACTTGTCCTACCGGTCCTACTAGTTGAAATGTAATACTTGTGTTTTGACACCACAGGTACCGGGCCCTT
Source organism: Typhlichthys subterraneus (assembly GCA_027564835.1). Classification (NCBI taxonomy): domain Eukaryota; kingdom Metazoa; phylum Chordata; class Actinopteri; order Percopsiformes; family Amblyopsidae; genus Typhlichthys; species Typhlichthys subterraneus. The sequence continues at coordinate 6,291 of JAODUH010036290.1, forward strand.
TACAATTACTTACCCCGCAATGAAGATGAGCTTGAGCTGAAGGAGGGAGACATTGTGGATGTAATGGAGAAGTGTGACGATGGTTGGTTTGTTGGTAAGGGAAGGAAAAGATCACATACCAAACATCTTGTTTGACATCTGTTCAGTGTCTTTCAAGACCTTGGTTAGGTTTTAGTCAGTGACTTGTAAAGTCACTGACTAAAATGTAAAGTGTGCATACTGCAATTTTGCTTACTCACATAATGTGTACTATTGGTACATGGAATGGAGGATTTGGACACTGACACTGTTTTAGTGTGAAAGGGCCCTATCTTACAACCCGCGCAATGCGGCACTAAGCGGGAAGGAAAGCGTCTTTGCTAGTTTCAGATCGACTCATTTGTCATTTTACTATCCAGCGCACTTTGTTTAAATAGTAAATGCACAAATATCAAATGCACAAATGTGTGGGTGTGTTGGTCTAACACGAGGTGTGATCTAGTGCGTTGCTGATACATTGCTATCTTGAGGCAGCGGAAAGGGATTGCGACCAGACCAAAAACCTTGTCTAAAGTCAGCACACGGCGCATTATCAATATGGTATCGCTTATGGAGGGTGCACTGCCCGGCAGAGATCTCAGCTCTAGATAGTGCTGACTCATTTAGTGCTCAACTTATGCTCATGATTGAATAAATCAATAGTAGACCTATATTGAAGAGAAATTTAAACCTTATCCTTGTTGTTGCTATGTTAGAACGTCAGCACCATGCGTATAGCGCCAAGCTAATCTTAGTTATCAGTACATGTCTTTTAGGGGTGGTTAATATATGTTTAGTAGGCTACTAAACATATATTAAATAAAGTATATAAATAAATGATATATGTGTATATTAATTAGTAAATATGTCCCAAACCTGGCTAGATCCCGACATGCCTGGTGAAATATTTGAGAAATAAAGACCCGGCAGAGACCTCACTCAAGCTCAACATGTGGCATATTACTGAAGAACACAGGCAATTACCTTTGCGTCCACCAGGAGTTGCCGCTGTACATTATAGTCTCTGTGTGGGTTTGATAGGGTAGAAATAGGTCGAACTAAACATCAGATTATCCAAATAATTTGGCGAGCCAGACTTGATTGTGGACAGGCCAGTATCGGTCCACGGGCTGCTATATGCCGACCCGTGGCCTGGATGGTCTGCTCCAGCACTTTAACAAACCCACTTTTATAATAGCAATTGATGCCAATGATGCAATCGCGCCTGGGCTTTACAGGGAATGGGACATGACATTCAGATTGGTTTATCGTATGTTACGCTCAAAACGCAGCCATGAATAAGGAAGAGCGTAAGTAGCCTACAGCCCTTTTGAACAAACAAACTGGCTCAGAGAGTTTTACACACCGTTAAAATAACAAAAGTGGATGTGGACACGCCCTATGCAGTTTGGCCTTGCGCTTTAGACAGTACGCTTAGAAAGTTAAAATAAGGCCCAAAGCATCAAAAATGTAATATATTACCTAATAGTATTTAGCAACTTCCACCACTAGATGGTGCTGAGGTAGCACATTGGCTCACAACCATTATAATACAGCTGCACGTGTCTTCTTAGTCTTGCCATTTAGATGCAGAATATTCTTAGAATCCATGTGACAGTGTGATCAGGATATTAGAATATTTAACAAAGCTAGAGCATTGTAATGCATTTCTATGGGACCAAAAATGGAACGGTTCTGGTCTCTAAAGTGGCCATGTCAACTTATGTCATCAACTATTGCTGTACTTGTAGGTATTTGGGAAATAATGTAAAAGGCTCCAAATACCCAAAACCCCCCAGAGAGAAATAATATGCCGTTTTGGGTACATCCATGGGCCTCCCCATTGACTTGCATGGTATGATAAGTCTTTCTAGCAGAGATACTATAAGGACTTTGGTTCTATTTTGCATAAAGAGTGTTAACTAGTTAAAACTTAAAATTATACATTTTGAAAGTTAAAGTGTAAAGTGTAACTGCACCCCAGCGCTGAGCCTGACTCCACCCACTACAACTTTGAATAATGCATCAAGGAGCTGAATGAGGGGAGGGGAGGGGGACCCCCATTAACATTAACATTATCATTTGAATTTGATGACGTATGAGTGTACTGAGTGTACCGCTGAAAACCAGCCAGGTCCAGAGGTGATTTTTAACGGATATGATGTGTAGTTCTGTTTTCAGCCCATAAAATGCAGATTTAAAAATAAAAACTGTAATTTTGTTATTTTCACCAGCATTGATGTGTCTCATCACTGATCAATCATATTACTTCGTTAACAGCTCAAACATTTTTACATTAATGGCAGGGTCTAGCATTCTTGAGTCAAAACAAAAACACCTCTCCGTAAAGTATTTTCTCAGAAGCTACTACGCCCCACACATTGGAAATGTATTGCGAAGCCTAGGACATTATTGTTGTGAGCAGTGTTCGCCACTTTGTTTGTGATCCATTTTACATAGCCAGGGCTGTGTAGAAGTACCAGATTCTTTTTTTCAGCATGGAATAGCGGAATGCGAGGAGATATTTTGTTAATTTTACAAAAAGTGTCTTTAGGTTCAGTTAAACATAATTTAAAAAAATATATATATATATATTTGTACTTCCTCTAATAATACTGTTTTATAATCTTGTATAGATTTGTGTCAAGAATTGCCCTTGTTGATGAAAACAGTTGTTGAAAGAAATGGTTTCTTTGAGAAAAAATTTGGGATTCTGAGGGCGCTATAACACAAATAAGGTGTGTGCCTTTAAATTTAGGAGGTGTTAAGTTTGTATTTTTACTTTCTTCTTACTTAGAGCATTTGCATTGTCATTGGTGCTGTTTGAACTACTGAGTGGCTGAAAGCAACAGAACTGACCCTACGTATTGTCCTGCTTGTTACCCATGAAGGGACCTCTCGGCGGAGCAAGCTGTTTGGGACCTTCCCAGGGAACTATGTGAAGCAGCTATGATGATTCCAGCCTCCCAGCACCCCTGCCTCACCCCCCTCAGGGCACACCTGCCCTCTGCCGCAGCACAGCCCACAGTTGGACACCACATCCCAACAAGGGTCACACAAGACCTGTTGCACATGTATCTGTGTGTGTGTGTGTGTGTGTGCGTGCCTGCGTATGTGTGTGTGTGGGTGTGTGCGCGCGTGTGTAGTTTCTGAGCTTCAAACAGAAAGAGAGAATTTTCAGCTGTAACTAGCCATCTTTATGGAATAATTATTCCGCTAATATAATTCCTTTTTTTTTTCTATTGTGGAGCGCCCAGAGTTTGACCTCCAGTCAGTGACCTTTAACATTAGAAGCTATTGAAAAGATACAGAATGAAGCTAGACCCTCAGTTGTACAAAGTTAATGCACTGCCCTTGATGCATTTTCCCTTTTCTTCTAACTTTTGTGAGACAAGAGTCTCTGCTCCAATGTCTACTAGGTCATTAGCTCCATGTAGAATCCAAATGTGTATTTGAAGATGACTTGTTATTTTGTTCAGTATCACATATTTAACACTTCTTCCATTTCCTTTCAGTGTTTCATTACAAGTACCTCTCAAAAAGGGGGTATAATTTCAGCGAGTATTCGAAGTACAGTATTCCTTGTAATGTATGCAGACACATTATATTCTACTAGTGTTGTATGAAAGACATTGGAGCCATGCACAAAACCTGTTGCATCAGCATGTCAGATAAAAAGGATGTGATTCTGTTTACCAATGTTATGTTTGTTTGTTTTTTCACTATAGTCGTATCCAAATGATTAATTATAATATAGATGAATTATTTCATTGTTCCCCAACACAGTTGTACTGTAAAAGCGAGTTCTTTAACTACAGTTGGGTATCGAAAATGACATGTAAATCTTGGAGGGGAAAAGAAGACAAATGATCATCTTGTTTTTTTGTTTTATAGTATCTTCTCTAGCAATGATGCACTTTGATGAACCTTTCACTTACTGTATTGTACCACAGTTTTAAGATGTTATTCCAGATTGTACAACTGAAAGATAAGGGGTTGAGGGGGATATGGATTGTGTTTGAAAGTGTATGCAAAAAAAAAAAAAAAAAGCTACCAACTTTTAATGTATGATATTTATTAGCAGATGAGGGCTGATTGATGTTTGTAACATGTTTAGACCATCCTGAAAAGGTTCTGCAAACGTTGAAACAACACTCGCTGGTCACTCGCTGTAATTTATCTTATTGAAGTGGCTTAAGGTGAAGTGTACTTTTATTAGTTGATTGCAGCAAACCCACTTTGGAAGCTGAATTATCCTTGTCACATATGACAGTTATTTCGAAGTTATTTAAGTGAGGATAAATTGCATTTTATTAAATAAGATCTGTTGTGTATTTTTTCCCCACTAGATTGTGATGGCACCAAGTTACTTGCCATAATATGGGGGTACTTTTCATTGATAATGTTATGGCATTTGAAGGCATACAACATTTTTCAACTGTAGGCATGTTCAAAGAAAATCATAACTTTACATAGGAAGGACACTGAAAACAAAATTGTTATAGCACCTTAATATATTTGGTTTTGTTTTCATCATTCATTGGTTTGTGCACATCTCTCCTTGCAGTATATGGGTTCACTTGGTGTGCGAGCACTGTGTCCGTTGTGTTTTTGTACGTCTTTTGTAAGAGAGCTGTAAAATGGCCAACAACCACTGCTTTATAAAGTAATGTTTTCTCACCTACCACATCATCATAATGGTTTCTTCTTCTTTTGTCTTCATGTTTGTCGTCATTATCGGTGCTGCTAATGCTGCTCCTTTGAAAAAAGCCATTACTGTACAAGCGGGCCTTCATTTTGTTCATTTGTGACTCCGACATATTTAAATGTTTGTAAACAACAGTGCAGTCACTCTGAATAGAGTATAGGGTGATGAAAGCAATACATTGATACATCGAACACATTAAAATCACTCTTAACTATTTTGAAAAGGCCTCTTCTATGATGCAGAAAAATGCAGATTATGCCAAACTTTTCAATATGAGTATAATGCTGAATGACACATATGCCTTCATAGGAAAGTAACACATTTGGATATGAAAAAAAAAAATCAAAATTATTTTTCATATATCCTTATCTCCTTAACTCTTGTTATGTTTATTTAGGAAATGGGCAAATCCTGTTCCATTTACGTAAAACCATGAATGGATTCAGTGCATACTTTTTACTAAATACCTCAGCTTTTGTTGAATGATTTTATTGAGCTGGATTGCTAATAAAATCCAACTGATAGTTGATAGTTTGACCTCATTCTTTTCTTTTACCAGGTGGGTTACCAGGACGTTACCACATCACACAACCAGACAAATGCATATAACATATGGTGCATTGTGTTTTTTATCAATGTTTACTTTGGTTTTTTTTTTGCTGCCACCCACATACATTAATTTGAATGTTTTCTACACCTAAATATTAAATTAAATCCAAGTATGTTATATCAGACTGTATTGTGTAGAAAGTAATCATCAATCATATGGTGAATCATGAAATATACCAAATAGTAGAAAGCTTGGCTTTGCTCTGTTATTCAAGGTGAGTAAGATAAGACAATTTAATGATGTTCTACACAACGCCCCCTGCACACACCCCGATCACTTTTGTTGACTGACCCGTACTCTAAAATATATGTTTTGTCTTTGCTTTACAGTAGATCCATAACTTTAATGATAAATACGATTTAGAGAGAATAGGGGTTTAAGATGCTATATACAAAACAGCTAATAATACATCACAGACATAACCACTGGTCAAAACAAATAACGAGGTGGTTGGAGGTCTCGGTTATGTCGGTGTGTCTCCAAAGCTCAACAACATGTGGTCTGAGACCGCACGGTGTACTATAGGTGTGTGGGGGTGGGTAGAGAAGGGCTGAACCTATTATCTGAGAACGGGGAAGGACAGAGAGTCCTCTGTCCTTGAGATCTCAGCATATGTTGCACTCCCTGAATGACAAACCAACCATGTTTTTGTGAACAGTGGCTTCAACCACAAGTGTAATTCCAGACACTTATAATTTTACAGTGTAAAACCTTTTCTTCTCTACAGTGTGCCTTCAGCATAGTCCAAGTTCAGATGTTTCCCAATAGATAGAGCAAGAGAGAGCCCTGGGTCCCATCCAGATCAATAGTGGCTGGAATGCGCCTGAAGGACCTTCCGGGCCTGGGCGACGAGCTGCACACCAAATAAGGGCAGGAGCAGCAGGGCCCAGCCGCCAGAGCAAGAGGAGGCCAGCACGGCCCATAACCCTGGGATGTGGAGGAGTGGAGTGGAGACACAGCCATGAATAGAGGCTGCCTTAGACTCCCATTCAAGCTCCTAATGTGTATTACATATAGGAGAGAGCCTATCGCACCGCATCAAAGCAGACGTTTAGGGGAGTAAAACAGCTCCAGAGAAACGGAGGACCGCTCTCTGGAATATACAGACACTGGGAATGGTGTGTATATATAAAAATATAAATAGTGGGGGAAGCTAGTAAAACAGGCGGGGGAGCTTGTTCCCAAAATCTGACCGATGACCTCACTCATGGAGGGTGGGTCTTGTATATAACCATCCGTCCCCCTTCAACCCTTCGTTCAAAATCCCCTTTAACTTAGTCACTGCCTTGCTTTTCAACAAAGTGCTCCACGGCTGCAGGAAGACCGGGACATGCCACTCAACGTGGTGTTGCATGGACCAGCCCCATGGGGCTTCAGGCTGGTCGGAGGAAAGGACTTCAACCAGCCCCTGACCATCTCCAGGGTGAGTTTGAGTGTGTGTGCGTGCGTGTGTGTGTGTGTGTGTGTGTGTGTGTGTGTGTGATATCCACACACAAGTATCTCAATCACACATTCTAATTAAAAATGTATTTCGTATGTTCAGTTAATTTTCTATTAACAAAATGTGACTTACAGTGAGTAGGCCAACAATTACAAGAGGTCGGGCCCCGCTTCTTACTTATAATTATAATTATAATTTAGAGTCACCAGATAACTACTGTGTTTTTGATATATTACTATTTGTTAACGCGTTATGCTAATAATACCATATATAGACACACTGTTTACTTAGTGAGCTCAAGCAGCACAGTAAATACTTGCGTTGTTAACTTGGAGGGATGACCCCGGATCATTCTGGAAAGAGGACGCATGGCTTTAGGGCTGCGGGTCTTGCACCTGTGTTGTGTTAAAATGAATATGGCTTAGATACAAATAGCATCTGACATCATGCTCCAACACACACACATACATGCAACCTTCAACTGGTGTGAATTGAGATAAAGTCATTCAGAATCTACCTTATCGTCACATATTGTGGATGACATATCATGATATATCTTAAACACACATCACTTAGATCTGCCGCCATGTGACTTCACACAGTCACAGAGTGTTTGGTGCTGACAGCTGCACCAACACAGATAAAAAAGATTTAGAGCAGATGATATTGTTTGCTCACACTAGCTGTGCATTTGTCCAGAGAATGCAATGCTGCATGTTACTGTCATCACACTGCCACGTTGGAGGATGAAGATAACCCATGGCTGGGAATAATCACCTGTAATGGAGTTCACTTACCACACTTAAATACCTTACACGTTCTTATCGTATATTTATATATATACAGTATTCTTTTATTCGTTTATATTTGTGGGATAGCGATACATGGAAAACGTACCATATGCCTAATGTCATGATGTATTAAATGTAAATAAAAGAGCAACACATAACTGCAACACATAATGTTACTGCACTGGAGTTATTCAGTAAAGGGATGAAGTGCTTCGATTTTATTCCAGTTTATTTTAGTAGCTATTGCTTTTCCTATCTATTAGTATATGTCTTCATTTATGTAAGTAGGCCTACATACAGTACAAATTATGTAAGCATACTGCTTATGGATATCAGTAAAGGGGAGGCTCTATTTGGTCTACAATGCCACAGTGTTGGTCTTACCGTGTCTATATTTAGGGATATCACCAGGAAGGACTGGACAAATGTGTTAGCGGTTAGCTCTCCAAGCCATAGCCCTGTCCACTAGCCACACACCTGTTGTGTTAGTGAACACTCACAGGCCTGTGTGCGCTAAGTAATGAAAGACGTTTGGGTGGCATTAAAGGTATAGTAAGCGATTGTAAGCTACACTTTTTGTCAAATTCCGTTCAGTCTGAGACATACTGTTCTGGGCGCTCTGAAAATATAATACAGCCCTGGCTCTGTAAATAGTATCAGAAACAAAGTGGTGCAGACCGCACACAAAAACAATATTATAGCCTTTGCCATGTGTTCCCAATGTGTGGGGTAGAGCTTCTGAGGCAGTACCTTATAGCATTGAAGGTAGAGGTGTTTTTGTTTTGAGTTTGAAGTTAGCAGGCATTCTCGAGAATAACTTACTACCTTTAACAGAGGGGAATTATGAAGGAAGGAGGAAGCAGGGAAGTCGTAAACATATGGGAAAACAGACTAGAATGGGTATATTAGTACATAAAGTCACTATAAGGGCACCAAATGAATCAGGTTGACTGTTAGACATGATAGCACAGCGCTGTAATCAACTCAACATGGTATATCAACGGTGTTACCAGTGCATTCCACTTGCTGCTACTGCCTGCTGCCACAGCTCCTTCTCACTGCCATTTTTGGTCAGACACCATCCTCCCTGGGCTGCAACACTGTCTCCTATTGTTAGAATAAAGTCAACATTAGCAATGACATCTTTTAGTGGAGAGTTCAGTTTCAAGGTTGACACACCATTCGAAATCAGATAAGGCAAACATTGTGTGCTTTTTGGCTAATTCTTGAATCGAAGACGCAAGCTAATTCTAAAGTTAGCCAGGAGCAATTCACAGGCCTCAATTGTAAATTATGACTCCTTTTTATGCATCCAGTCAGCGTTCCCTGTTCCATTCATTCTTATTTTTAGGCAGATGATCTATCTCAAACTCAGACTTGCGTTTAGCTTATGAGATACAATGTGTCTTCAAAGTTCAGGTTTCTTCTCTGTCGTCGTGACCCATAATGCTACATCGCTAAGAGAGTCATGTCCATCTTTAGTATAGCTGGGAATGTTCACTCTGGGTCAGGCCAAACAGGCTGCTTCCTGAAGTATCTTCCTAAGACAGTTGACTGGAACCAGATTGTATTACCATTTCATCTGGATGCCATCAAATTAGTAGTAAGGAGCTCTTGTTTACTGTATCTCCACGACAAGGGACGGGCAGTTTACATGCATGCATACCGAACGGGGCATGCATTTCTGTAATGGGAGCCTTTCCCCTGCTTCCCAGCTTGTGCTGTACAGTACAATTCACAGTACAACACACACACATTATCATACTGTATATGCAGAGTCAAGATGTATTAGAATTTAATTTTAATAATCGTATGTGTTTCAACAGCATTGAATACTGAGAATGGTTAAGGGGTGTTGTTTGTTTCCATGTGGGCTGTGCAGCTCTTTGAAAATGTTATGTGTTTAAAAGTGCTATATAAATACAACTGACTTGCCTTGAATACTTCTGAATAATATTTTTCAAAGAATTCTAAAAAACTAAATAAAATAAACAAACAGTACAGTATGTGTCAGGAAATGAGCATAAAGTACGGATAACAGACTAATTCCTGTACAATGTACATTTCTTTAACATCCATGTGCAGCACAAAATGTCATTTTACAAATGCATTGCTCACTATTACATAGGTTTATTCAGTATCTGGTCTTGGGACCAGTCTGTAGAATGTGAATACTCAAAGACCCTTTGATACTTTGATACTTGCCATTCATTTTAGAGACAGCCCTACTGTCTGGGACATACAGTCTGGTATAGGGTTGAGGTGCCAGTGATTGAGAACAGACTGTACAGTCACGTCAAATGACATAGCTAAAATAATATGGGGAGGAAAATGTTGTGTGTGTGTGTGTGTGTGTGTGTGAGAGAGAGAGAGAGAGAGAGAGAGAGAGAGAGAGAGAGAGAGAGAAAGAGAGAGTTTACAAGGAGGATGTTGTACAGACAGATGGAGACATCGATGGGAACGTAAACAGATAGCACGCAGGCTTATGAAGAAAAAGTTATGCCCTTCCCATGTTGTGTTGGCAAGAGTCAGTTAAATTAGAACAGATGGCTTTGGGCCACTTTCTAGTGATAAATATAGTTTGAATTATTTGTCTGAAAACAAAGGTAGGCAGGCCCTTCCAGCCTTACTAATGCACACACCAATCAATAGCATTGCTCTGCACATTTATACTGTAATGGCTCCTTTATAATATAAAGGATGTATAGTTTATATATCCCTGATTGGGACATTTAAATCAAATCAGTGGTTTGTTTTCAAACCTTTTATAGAGCAATGGCACTAGCAAACAAAGCTGCTTATTACTTGCACACATGTAATAACATATTACAATGTGATAGCATAGAAATATATACCGTACATTATCATAAATTAAAAGAATGAAGGTCTCTCTTCGCAGTATCATTTTGCAACCCTTAGGAGACACCCTAAACCCTACTCTGGGAACTAAGTCACATACTCAAACACAACTTATTTCCCACCCTGACCTTTCTTTCGGTATCACTATTCTGATGACCTCCACAACCTTTCCTGCCCTCTAAATATATCTGTCCTTCTTATCCAATTCCCTGGCCATATATCCTTTAATCCTCGCTCCTCCTTGCTGACAGATCACACCCGGGAGTAAGGCAGCCATTGCCAACCTGTGCCCTGGTGACGTCATCTTGGCCATCGAAGGGGTTCCTGCTACAGACATGCTGCACTGTGAAGCCCAGAACAAGATCAAGGAGTCCCCCGTGCAGCTCTGCCTCACTGTGGAAAGGTTGTGTTGTCGTGCAGCGCTCTTCTACCGCCACTAGGTGTCTGGCTCCAAAAGAGAGCAAACCACCAGCATATGAATGAATGGGTGGAAGTCTACAGGAAAGACACATAAATTATCTGGAGAAATCAAAGTCAATGCATAATGTAGAAACCTAGACTGAAATGCGATATTGGGTGAGGGCCACGGTAGCATTTTACACAATATGTTTCGGAACCCTGGAGACAAGTCTGATTTAGCTGATGGGAAAAGGGGGATTTGTGCACAGCATTGGCCCATACACATTCACCATGTATTTTACTGTTGATATACTGCTCTGTACGTCTGACCCTTGACCTTTCTAATGGGTTACAGAAATGAAACAAGAATGTGGTCGCCTCAAGTTAAAGAAGGAGGTAAAGCTCACCCATATAAAATCAACCTGGAAGCAGAACAGCAGGTTTGTGTGTTGTGTGTGTGTGCATGTGTTTGTGTGTGTATGTACACCCTGTGTGCATACACATATGTGTCCCATCTCTCTTTCACGGTCAGGAGTACAAGCCCATTGGCACCGGTCATAACAGGAAGGCTCAGCCATTCATTGCGGCGGCCAACATCGATGACCATCGTCAGGTGGTCAGCACGGCCTACAACACCCCTATAGGCCTGTACTCCTCAGGCAACATCGAAGACGCCATGCAGGGCCAGGTCCGAGGCTTCGTCCACGACAAGCCAGAGAGGTGAGCTGTGTTAACCGCTGTAACTGCCTGCCTGCTCTTAATAACACATAACAGCAGCCTGATTAACCTTGAGCTCAGGCCCATGTGTTGTAGCTAGCATTATCAAGCGCTAATATCACTAGCTGACTTGCTGTTGTTACTCTGAACATACGCAGTGTTTATCAGTGTTTCTTGCTTGCCTTCTTACTGCTCTACTGTGTCCTACAACCAGCCTTTTGCTATTGCATGCTGGCCCACCACAACCAGCTCCAGTCTTCCTTCTGGCTCTGCAGATTCGCTATGAAGTCGTGTGAATTTCATTAGGCCAGCAGATATATAAGGTGTCACTGAGCATGGATTAGCCATGCACTGGGACTGGTACTGAATAAGGCATAAAGCACATAAATAGTACATTGCCAAGCAATGTAGCCATATACAACTTAAAATCAGCATATGCTAGACAGTTTTTGACTTTCAACGTTATGGGGCATAAGAGCAACAGTTCACATATTAGCATTAGCATAGCAATAAAATACAAAAATAAAATGATATTACAATAATATGTTAATATTAATGTATGTATATATGTAAATTAAATAAATTATAAGTTTTTAATAATTCGTCCTGATTTACATGTTGAAATCCCCTTCTGTAGGTAGATTGAATGTATCTAGTACAACATTAAAATTGAGGTATATTAAATCAAGTTAATATGGAATATGCAATAAGAGTGACTAAGGGTGTTTTAAGTAAATGTCTTTCGGGCCTTTCCCGTTTGCTCTCACTTTCCGCTCTTATTTAACTTTGCATCTTTTTCTCCTTTTAAGGCAGTTTGGGCCTTTTGCTTCTACTGTGACCTGACTCACAATAACCGCAGTGCATGGGGACTGTCCCAGCTGAAGCATCCACCCCTAGAGACTAGCATTAGGTTTTAATAGTATCAGTAAAGGTGTACTTGGACTATGCTAAATGTTTGAAACACAATTGTGCTTAATAGCAAACATGGCATTGAGTGCTGCATAGATACAGAGCGGAAGAGTGTTTGCCCATCTGTCGGATCTGTTTGACCAGAAACAGAAGCATTTCTGTAATACTGGTTTCAACCACATGGGGCAGTCAAAACACACATAATGCATTGTGCCTTTAACACGAAAAATAGACACTGTATGTTGGTGTCTGTATCCACAACAAGGCCTTGTACTGTGTACTAAGCGTACATCTGTGTTTGTGTTTGTTGTTCAGCCCTAGGACCTTAACATCCATTGAGGAATCTGATGTGTACCGGATGCTGCAGAAAGACCACGAGGAGCCTCAGGAACCACGACAGTCTGGTTCATTTAAGGCCCTGCAGGAGTACGTCAACAGCGACGGTGAGCTCCCTCTTTTCCTCGCACCGCTTTCCTCAAAACAACCTTGACTCTGATGCTATGAGAAACATTTGATATAACCCAATATATATATATATAAACCAATTCTTCAGATGTTTTTATAGTTATTGTTATATTATATATTATTATATTATATAAGCGTGTGTATGAGTAGGCTACTCGACCAAGAGGCTATCTACTAAATTTGTCACCAAAGAGATCTCACAGGCTATATGTGGCTCTGCCTCTATTGTTTCTAAGGTACGGACTGAGCACGTCCGTGGGTCTGTTGTCGTTGCTGTGTTCCATGTGCTCTTTTCTATGTTGCCAGGCACTCGTCCCATTGTGACAAAAAGTGTGAGAGCTCCTACAACCAAGCATACAACGCCCACAGGAAACCTTCAGAAACTGCCACTCTGTGACAAGTGTGGGAATGGCATTGTGTAAGTATACTAATAACTTACCCTAATAACAGATTAGGGTAAAATACTGAAAAATACAGTGCAGTGTTGTTACAAAATGTGTGAACCATTTAGAATTTATACCTACATTTAATGGAAAAATATCTAATTGTGTGTGTTGTTTTTTTTATCTATTCCATTACTCTTTATCTGTTTTTATGACTTGTCACATCATTGATCAAAGGTATGTCAAAGTTTATAACATTCGACCATTTCCCAAAAGCAATTAAATTTAAATCGTATTACATACATTGATAGCTTCCTTACATATTTTACTTTGTTTGGCTAAGTTTAAGATGCAAGTAGGTGTTAATTAACTGAGGAAAGGAAGAATATTCAACTTTACTAAAGACAACTAAATATTTCAACATGAATGTGAACGTTAGTGCACCTGCCCTCAAACAGGTAAGGAAGAAGTTAGGGACATGTTAGTTTAGTCATTTGACCTCTGTGTTTAGTCATTTGACCTCTGAGTGTAGTCATTTGACCTCTGAGTGTAGTCATTTGACCTCTGAGTTTAGTCATTTGACCTCTGTGTGTAGTCATTTGACCTCTGTGTGTGAGCATTAGTGCACCTGCCCTCAAACAGGTAAGGAAGAAGTTAGGGACATGTTAGTTTAGTCATTTGACCTCTGTTTAGTCATTTGACCTCTGTGTGTAGTCATTTGACCTCTGTGTTTAGTCATTTGACCTCTGTGTGTGAGCGTTAGTGCAACTGCCCTCAAACAGAGGTAAGGAAGAAGTTAGGGACATGTTAGTTTAGTCATTTGACCTCTGTGTGTAGTCATTTGACCTCTGTGTTTAGTCATTTGACCTCTGTGTGTAGTCATTTGACCTCTGTGTTTAGTCATTTGACCTCTGAGTGTAGTAATTTGACCTCTGTGTGTAGTCATTTGACCTCTGTGTTTAGTCATTTGACCTCTGTGTGTGAGCGTTAGTGCACCTGCCCTCAAACAGGTAAGGAAGAAGTAGGGGACATCATTTGACCTCTGCCTGTGTCCTCTGCTGCAGGGGGACAGTGGTGAAGGCGCGGGACAAGTATCGTCACCCCGGATGCTTCGTGTGCTCCGACTGTGATGTCAACCTCAAACAGAAGGGCTATTTCTTTGTGGAGGGACAGTTGTACTGTGAGACTCACGCCCGGGCCAGAACCAGGCCTCCAGATGGACATGAGCTCATTACAACCTTCACTGCATAGTGGCCGCCTTGACCATAACCACACACACACACACACACACATTTAGGTGTAAACATGTGTTTATCTACGCATTATTTTTGTTGACTGTATGCAGTGTTTTGCACATAAGTTTTGAGTGTTTTAAAGGAGGGAATGTGGTTAATAATTTTGACAATATCAAAGTGATTGGAAAAGACATAGAACAGCCATGTTGTTGAAGAAGACAAAATACTGCAATATTAATCCTATTTGGGAAACAGCATCTCCGTATGGACTTTAGATGAAAAGCATCACTCCAGAGAGTCCAGAGAAATAAGACAGGAACCCTCGTTATGGCTGTCCAATGAGATTTAGCCGATAGTTAATAAACATGTTAATATTTATGTGTTTGATTGTTGCTTTGTGTCTCATGAAGAAAACACAATCATAGTCTTACTTAATCTTATGTAGATCCATCAATCTATCCATCTTCATCCGCTTATCCGTAGTCAGGTCTTGGGGGCAGCAGCTCCAGCAGGGGACCCCAATCTTCTCTTTCACCAGCCACACTACCAAGCTCTGACTGGGTGATCCCGAGACATTCCCAGGCCAATGTGGAGATATAATCTCTCCACCTAGTCCTGGGTCTTCCCCGATGCCTCCTCCCAGCTGGACGTGCCTGGAACACCT
>JAODUH010036301.1:0-14145 GCA_027564835.1 Typhlichthys subterraneus
ATATATATATAAAAATGTTTTTAAAAAAGTATAGACTGTGCTATTTCGTAGCTAGTTTACACCAAGGCATGTTAGCTAAACTATACAGGACATGCATATTTAGCGTGCTTGACTCCATTGGAAAATGTGAAACCCTGTCTTTTGTATGTATGCTTCACCACAGAGCCACACATTTAGCTTTTAAAGTGGGGTTTATCATAGTCCTCCACTTCTAAGAATAAAGACATCATAATCAAAATGCACTGTATTCCCCATATTCCACATGTAGTAGGAATACCATGCGGTAAGCTGGGTTTTCTGCATTTTTTTCCCCGTAAACGGGCCATGTGGTAGCCATCTTTACCTGCCTATGCTAAAGGATCCTTGAGCTTAGCGCCCACTCCATCTCATAGTAGTAGAGTGGGTACAACTAGCAATTATGGTTAGCTGTTTCCTGCCACTGTTTGCCAGACCCTCGGATGACTATCTCACCATGGGAGATGACATCATCCCTCAAAACTGAATTACAACAGAAAAGTCTGTAGGGCCAGCAGTAACGAAATTACATTTCCGTGTAGGTTTTACAATGAATGAATATAATAAACAAACCACGCACAACATAACAGTAGATGTCCCATAGTATGCACGGTTTCTGGGCTTTAAGAAAGGTTCTGTGAAATGTAATGTTCCATACGGTGTGTCCCCACCCCACCCCCACAGTCCAGCGTGTTGGTCCTGACTGAGAGCAACTTTGACGAGACTGTGGCTAGAGGACTGACCTTCATCAAGTTCTACGCGCCATGGTAAATGGAGAAATAACATTGGATCATACGGTCTATCGAACACACTACGAACA
Organism: Typhlichthys subterraneus; assembly: GCA_027564835.1. Lineage (NCBI taxonomy): Eukaryota > Metazoa > Chordata > Actinopteri > Percopsiformes > Amblyopsidae > Typhlichthys > Typhlichthys subterraneus. Next base: position 836 of record JAODUH010036301.1, read on the forward strand.
GCATTCCATTCAGCCGTTCATCAAGGCATATATTGAAATACAGTCTGTAAATTGAAGCCACTAATCTTAACCATTAATTTCATATTCCATCATTTGCTCGTCTTTGATGCCTTATGCTGTCGTCTGTATTAGTCCTCCCATTCAGGAGCGATCGCACAGCGCCAGCAGAACTTTAGAACCGCATGTACGTTGCCGCACCTTCTTGCTCTGTTTTGTCGGCACACATCATTTGTCCTCCTGTCTTCCAGGTGCGGTCACTGTATGAACCTCGCTCCAACATGGGAGGATCTGGCCAAGAAAGAGTTCCCGGGTCTGATGGACGTCAAGGTCGCCAAAGTAGACTGCACAGTGGAGCGCGCACTCTGCAACCGGTTCTCTGTGAGTCAGCAGTGTGACAGAATGAATGGTTTGCTATGTCACGATAACGACTGAATTAGTGGGTTTTATCGCACAGCTCTAGAGCAATACATCGAAGTGGTTTGTTGTAGATGTTGTCATTTTTTTTTTTTTCCCTTCGACACTGAGTTAGTCCTTTTTTATAGTTAATAATCACTGTGGCCAAAAATTTCTAAAGTGCTTGTACATGACTGTCTACCACTAGATGTCACATTAAAACTAATGGCTTCCTCGGTCCCACACACACACGCATGCACGAACACTGGTCCAAGTGTCAGGTCTGGATATGAAACAAAGATCAGTGGAGCTCAGATTACAACATGCACAGAGGGAGTGCGATGTAGTTTTCATCATCACGTAGAAAATCGTTTTTTGCTGCTATATTATTGTTCTACTTAAGAAACGTTTTAAATGTTTTTTATTATTGTCTAGTATAACATGTTTCCATGCCAACTTCTCTTTCCACAGGTGCAGGGCTACCCCACGTTATTCATGTTCAGGGCGGGGCAGCAGGGCGACGAGCATCACGGCGGACGGGACCTGGAGGCCCTGCATGCCTTTGTGATGAAGCAGGCAAGAGACGAACTGTAGAGCGATCCAATCAGCGCACACCTTCAACCACTCTGCCCCGCCCTCACTGCATATCTGGCCAGTAGGATTGACGTCTTCACGCCCCCACGCTGTTCTTTTTCTACCGAGCGCACGAGAAGGGCATTTTGATTTGTGCGCTAGTGGGTTTATGATGTGCTCGTCATTCTTTGCTGTTGCCTGACTATTCTGTAATGCGGAGTAGGACCTGCACAATGAAGACGCACATCTGATCAACCACGCTGGGTTTCTGCGGTTAGAAGTGCAACGTTGGCACTGAGGGCCAGATATCTAGGTTTCTGACTTATACAAAACACACACTTTTCTGATTGTATCTGACACTCTAGCTATGTTAAAATCTTTTGTATACATCAAATCTGTTTATCAGTATACATCAAATGAGCCATTCAAGTATTGTTGTGCTTTTAATGGAATATATTTGCGTTCTCCTGTAATGAAGTTGGAGCGTTAAGTTGAAGGTACTTGTTAATACATGCCAGTTAGGCTTAGTTAACTTAACTCTCAGGGAATCTCCCATGCAGTATGGCTGGTGTCATTGGTGTCGAAGGACTCAACATTGGCACAAATTTTCTTTTTGTCACCTGAATAATCAGGGATTTTTAACATATTATTGATAAAACGTTTCATAAATCTTTGATTCACTGAAACCCTTCTTCTGGGTATTTTGATATATAGTTCACTTACTATACATCTGCATTTCTTACTCCTGGGGTGGCTTGGTGTTTAGCTCCGTGTGGCCCCATAGACTCGCCATGTTCAGCCTTCACCTCCACCAGGAATGCGTACACCATTTTTCACTTAATGTTATGTAATGTGGTCCTCTGTGATAATCATACCATATAACCCCTTTGTGTAAAAGCCCTGATTGTAATTTGACATACTGCCACCAGGGCCCCATCACCCAAATTGAGTAGGAGACAGATCCCACAGTGTAGAAGCGGCAACATCTTGTGTATAAAAGCACTCCTGTTCAGTGAGTAGTGCTGCTGTGTTTTCAGTCATACTAGTCACGCCGTTAGGTTTAGGAATTCACACAATTGACTAGGTAAATATTACAATATGATCAATGGTAGTTAATACAATGTCTATGCAAGTTAAATGTGATGCTCTTTTCTGAAAACCTTACGTTAAATACCTTTTTTCTTGAAAAATCTGCTGATATTGTCTGCTAATGTGTAACTGGGTTGTTGTTTTTAACCAGGCAACATGTTGGTGGTTTACAAAATGTCCTCACCAGAGTGACATTTTAAAACAAAAATTATCTTTAAGAATGGTAGATTAGCCAAATCTACTGCTAGCCTCAAACATGAATGTTGAACAATTGTCTGATTTGTGTACAACTTGTGCTTAACGTGGTTCTCTAGGATGATGTCAAGGTGGGCTATACCAAAGGGGTCTAATGGGGACGTGCACTCACTTTATCCAATAGTTTTATCGCCCACACCCCTCTCAATGTGAGCATGACTTTAAATGTCCATCTTTGCAATGTGATGAGGAGTGGTATGGGTCAAATAGTATTTGCTTGATTTCATTTCATGGTTTTGTTCAGCCTGTACACTGCAACTGCCAAATTAAAGGTGATTAAGTGAACTTCTGTGATTGAGGCCTGCTACTGTGGTGATGGTCCACATTTGTGGTAAACCTGCAGCTTTTCATGTGGGTGAAAATGCCCAGATGTGTTTGCAAACACTCTTTGACCCATTTCTGCTCTGTATAAATGAGTACTGACTGAAACACTCATCGCACATGAAATATCACACGTACACATCACATATGGGGTTGTTTTTGTCAGTAAAGATTTTATAGCAAGTTCATGGTTCATAGGCAACTCCAGTGACAGAAAGCAGTATTTTTCTTGTGAGTCATGGATCATACAGAACCCATGATGAATTTTGTACAAAAAAGAAAAATGGCACGTAACATGAGATTTCGTAATAAAATTTCTTTTTCCAAAAATAAGATTGCATTTTCATTTTGTTCTTGTATCTGTCTCCATTATTATGGTATGTGATATTCATTTGTTTTTAATAAAAGGTGCAATAAATAAGCTGATAATGTACAAGTATTTACACAACAGTCTAAAAATTATCACAAAATGTAAACAACAGCTTACCAGAGGTATATTTTGTAATGTCTGAATGGTTAGGCACATAAGTAGGGTATTTAAATTAATATAGTATTAGCTATAACGTATGAATGCCATTTAGTTTCCATGTCATTTAGACTACCCTCAGTTAAATGAGCTTAGGAATGTATACTCCTTGACAACAATCTTGTGATTGCCATACCATCAGTGTTGAAAAAGCAAACGGCTAATTACAGAAAGCTGGCGTAGACAGCAATTTGATGGGGGTTGTTTGAATAAATGTTTTCCACAGTCTCTCGCCGGGTGCATTGCACTGTGAGTACAGTGCCATGAAAATGTCCGTTTTGTGGTACGTCAGAGGGATAAGGCTGTGTTCTTTGCCTCATTTAGCGACGACATGCATCATGTCTGGTAAAATTGAGCCTGGTAAAATTGAGCTACGTGTGAGAGCAGCAAATATTGACATGCAGGGGATGTTTGGAGCAGTTCACAACTAAAATAGCCTGTGGTCACTTTGGTTTTGTCCATATATTTTAGGAGGGCAAATATGGCTTGGGAAGAAAAACAACATTAGGAAGGGAAAAGGAAATACAGATGCCTATTTGTTGCGATGCATCATTAATCACGACTTGGTCAGAGTATTATATTCTTGGACCTGCTAGGCATAAACACCTGTTTGAGAAGGCCACTATTAACTTTGACAACTGTGTTATAACTCACCAAATACCTGGCTGGAAGTTATTTGACTACACGCTTTTTATTTGTACATTAAAGATATTACTAGAATTGCCTTTTTCCATCTCTACAACATTGCAAACATTTGCCCAAATATTTCTGGGTGATATGTGAACTAGAACTACAATGTTTTACCACATAACATCTACAGTATCCTGGCTGACTTCCATCGACTCCCAGTTTATCTCAGATGCGACTTTAAGATCCTCCTGTTAACTATAAAGAAATACATGGATTGGCAGATGCTACTTGTGTGTATGGTGTATAGACTTTGAAAACAGGGACACAAATATCAAGACTTTCTCAGTCACGTCCTCGTGGCATCTATAATTAGCACACTGACAGTTTTCCTGGTTACATTGTGATACATATTCATTGTATAATACTAATTCTTTCCCACTTGCTGCCCACACCTATTGCATCCTAACTCTCCTGGAAAGGTTAGATTCCTCCCTCTATAGTCCCTTCCCAAGGCTTCCTCCACACAAGTGGCTTTTAGGCAAGTTTTTCTGCGCCCGGTGGGAAAAGGTGGGTGTAATTTGTTTCCATGTAAAATGTTGGCCTGTACGGCCCTTTGAAATTGTAATGTGATTAAGGCCTATAAACCTGACCTGGCTAGGGAATGTCACAACTTGACTCAACAGGCAGAAGGGTGGGGTATAATGGTGATACTTAAATGGCGTAAATGTCGTCAATATCCCCACTGTAGATTGTAGTGATGTCCTTGTTTTAGAGCTTTGCAAGCAACGGTCCATGTTATTGTATGGAAGTGAAAGAACTGTCCAAGATTGTTGCAGCATGTGTGAATCAATAGGGTACATTGACTGGAATTTAGTCACAGTTGACCTCACACAGGAATCCCATTGTTGTGTTGTGCTGGCCTGCCATTGGCCCACTTATCAGCCTATCACCGCAGACCCTCCGGATAACCTCAGTGGCAGCCACAGGCACGGACCACCATGTTCTTGTATTTCTTCAGAATGACGTTGGAGTTGTCGTCAAAGTAGAGCACCGATATCGCTTGCAGCTTGGTCGGGGCGCAGCATGGCTTCGGTACGTTTTCGGGGTTCATCAGGTGCACCTGTGGAGAAAATGAAAGCCATTCATCAATGATAAAAAAAAACACGTCATAATGGAATTACAATTCAACAGCTTTGTAACGGAAATACAGAGCTGTACAGAAGATACATTTTCAACTAATTTAATTCGAGACTAAATTTGACACTCAACTGTGGATGTCAGATTTCTTATTTTCACATTTTGATATTGTGATCTGTACAGGGCCTTCTAACTTCATGCACTACATTTAAGCACCTGGAGTCGTGCTGTCAGGTTTTGAATCAAACACTGCACGTCCAGTGACCCAGTGCTACAAAGTATAGCCTCACAGAGAATATAAATCAAGCCTCATACCAGCGTCTGAACGATGGCATGGTTGGTGGCGTTCATGTGGGCGTTGAGAGGGAAGGAACATTCTCCATCACAGTAGTTGGCTGCGTAGCCTTCGGGGGCAATAATCCAATCCTTAGACAAACACAAAACAGGTATGCCTACATTGGACACAACAGAGTGCTGACCTGAGAGTATTGTTACATTTTTGGGGCCAGGTAGCCTGGTTCCGTCCGACTATTGCTCCCTGAGCTCAATTTTCACTGCGATATAAGTCTGGAAATCCTGTTCGCTGTAGATGAAGGGATACCAACTGTTGTAGCAACGCTGTTGCCAATTTGTCAAGGGCTGCTCCAATAATTTCTAAATTAACATAAGGTCTATGGGTCAACTGCAAGCAATCCCCAAAGGAGCGTGTCCAGACCCTAGTCTCAAAGTGAATATTCAGTGTTGAGTGTTCAGATGAATGTGTCATCCTGGAAAAGCTAAGGGAATAATTCTGCGTTCACATGGAACACGGCAAAAAGTTGTAATATTTGAACTTGCAACGGTGCCCTCGATTGGGTCCCCGCCGTGGATTGGGTCCCCTTGATAAATGGGTACAATTGGTACAATTTAATCCCTGTTTATATTAGATTAAGTGGTGGTGTGGAATATCGGGAAGTACATTTTCAAAGACAATTCAGACTTTAGTGTCTAACTGTATTTCTCTTGATTACATTAGCTTTAACCCTCTTTCTCTTCCTCTCTCTCACTCAAGACAAATCCCTTCTAAAATACATTGCCGTCTGTAAATTAAATCAAGGAGCAGACCTGCTACTGGATTTCTCTCTCGTGCTTTCCTGGATGTCTGTTCTGCGGCGTATATGTGTGCGTTTTCTGAATCCATGTGATAAAGCTTCCCTGTCTAAAACATACTTTTGCCTGTGTCTTAATTAATGTGTTCTCTCATTGTGATAAGCTCTCAGTTGGTCCTCTGACAGTTTGTCTTAATACCACTCCTATTTCTTAGTGTGTGTGTGTGTGTGCACGCATGTGCGTTTGTTTTAAAGGGAATATCTGTACTCTCACATGTCACTGCAGACATCTTGTTTGCTAGCGCCAACGTCACTTTCCTGACACAACCAGAAACTGAACTAGCGACCGTTCAGCTATACCGACCAGCTGTATCCTGTGTGTCTGTCTCCACGGTAACACTCGAGCACGGCCTGCCGGCACCTACCTGCCACCCCAACTCTCGGAAGCTCACGTACAACTCTTGTCTCCTGCAGGCCATCTTCTGGTCACTGTTGTTGTAATCTATATGGAAGAGCACAATGACACAGAACAAAGATTTATAGACAGACATCAAGTTTCCCAGGCAACGTTGTGGAAACATAAAGTCTAATTTTCAACTGTGGCATCGCCAGGGGTCATGTAGGCGCGCTGCATTCCCCTCCAAGATCAGCTGCCACAGCACAAAATGGCCACTGGGGAAGACGTTATATCCCAGAATGCACCACTCCTCTGACAGGTGTAGGTGCTTAAACCACCTAATTGGAGCAGAAAGAGAAAGCCGAAAAACCACAATGAAGAGAGCAAACGAAGGGGAATAGGAAAACCGGAGGACTTTACCCTATTCGTAACAGAGATTGATATTTATACTTCTCAATCCTTTTCTCCTGCGGGACCCTTTAACAACAAATAATTATTCTGTTGTCTGTTGTTGGACTGGCATGAGGGAAAAAAAAAAACTCCCACAAAGTGAAGCCTTCTGTTTTGGGCTTGATTTCTTCAGTTTCTTGCATAGCCTCACCCTGACCCGTGGTGACATCCTCTCATGACCTTGCAGCACATCTGTAAGTTAACTGAACTGCAGCACTTACAACAACCATACTTTATACGATTACGGCGCATGTAACAGGGGTGTGTTACAGTGTACTCTACATAGAAAGGTCATGCAGTCATTGTAGACGCCACCATTCGTGCCCAGTATGGGCGGCCCAATGCATTTGAATGTGTGCCTGTAATTGAATTGGCCAGCGGTGGCGCATTGGCAAGTGAGCGAGCCCTTGACGCAATGACCGCTGAGCTTGAAGGGTCGCCTCTCCTGGTGGACTGCCTCTTAAAAATCAACTGCGTCTCACCCGGGACCCGCCTATGTGTGGTTCCGAGCTTAGAAGCCGTAGCAGGTATAGAAACGGGTTCGGCTGTCACGGTTAACAAAGGTCATTGCTGGCATCTGTTTGGCGCAGCGCTGAAGTCAAATATAGTGACAACAACTTTCCACTGACGTGTCAAATGCGTTCTCTCTCTCTCTCTCTCTCTTTCTCTTCTGTCATTTATTTCTCTCTTTTACACACACACGCTTGACAAACTGAGAGAAAACAGGACCCCCACAATGCTAGTTTAAGTGCCTAGCCTCACTTGAAAGGTCTGGGGCTTTCCCGGGGCTAATACAGGTGGTCTCAGTGTAAGAGACAATAATCTTCCCTTGGCTGAGTGTACAAATGTTTTCTTACTGTTGCATTACAGTACATGTATCACATTTATATTACAACATCCATCCTAATTATATCAAACCATGGCATGTTGTACTGTGTGAGATAAGATCCACATTCTATAGAAACTGGTTCACATCCCCTCAGCATCTTATTGAAACAAAGACAATAATGCCAACATCCAGATGTGACCAACACATGCCAAGTGGGTGTGGGGAGAGAAAATAGTGTGTGTATGTGTGTCCTCTGGTTTATTACTTACTTTTTTTGTTTCTGTGCATGTGTGTGTGTGTGTGTGTGTGTGTGTGTGTGTGTGTGTGCATGCGTGCCTGTGTGTGTGCGTGTGTGTGTGAGTGACTCATTGTCCGCATGGGGATTTGTCAGTCAGTCACAGCCGCCACCCAGTGGTACAGAACCCACCTCACCAGTTCTGTTTAGTCAGCTGGAGCGACGCACATGCACACGCACACGCACACGCACACACACACACACACACACACACACACACAGTATACATGTGTCAGTATACATCAATCACTAACAATATGCGATGCTTGCATACACACGCATGCACACGCCCCGCACAGGGCCCCATACAAGCGGCAGATCCCCAGCTTCACCTGCGGTGGGACTTACAGTATTAGTGTTATGACTGATCCTCTTAATTAACCAACAGGGCTTATGGTTTGCAATGTGAATTCAGCACGGCTGTTACCGTGATGATTTCATCGTCATTTGGAATGCACTCGCTGTGCACAGTGCAGCCTGCCAACATCTGTTACATCTGGACTCCTCTCAAATGTATGCGGGGGGGAGAGGGGGAGAGAGAGAGAGAGGAAGAGAGAGAGAGAGAGAGAGAGAGACAGTAGGAGAATGGGTGAAAAGGTGAATATGTCACCGCTGTGGTTGAGGGTTTTAAAAACAACTACGTAGCTCAAGGTTAAAGGTTCCTAGCGAGGATAAAGTTATGCAATCCTGCCGGTTTGGTTTGTTGAATGAAAAGTAAGATACTGTAACCGCAACATGAGCAACTGCAGTTAGCAAAATTCAAACCAAAACATGCTTTGCATCCTCTACACAAATCAAACGTGATGTACTTGTCCCTGAACTGTTCAAATGGGGAAAAAATTTGTAACAGGAAAAACATAAAATTGTATGACCCCAGGGTTAATTTAGAGAGAGACAGGAAGTGAAAGGTGAGACTGACTGTCAGGTGTTTCCCAAGTTAAAAGTTCCTTCCTGTCTGCTATGGATCTCTGGGAATTTGTGTGTGTGTTTTCAATGTGTTAAACATTTAAAATGAATCACAAAAGTTAACATGTGCATATGTATACACTATGTGTACAGTGTGTGCGTGTGTGTGTGTGTGTGTTCTTCAATAGCGTATTATATGCGTGATCATGTGCGTTCTTATCCCACCTATTCCCTGTGGGCTGTCATGTCTGCAAAAGTTTTCATTAGCTTCAAACATTTTGTTTTAACAGATTTGAGTGAGACCGGTTTCACACGTGGGAGAAAAAAACTGGTCTAGTTGCTGGAGGCTGTGTCCTAATTACCACAACCACATTGGATTAGTGGGGAAAACGGTAGACTCGGTAACAGTCAACCGAGTTAAAAACACGGAGAACATTTTCATTCAAGCCACAAAAATATATTGACTACTTACAGTACATTTTTACGGTAGCGTACATACGGAGTAGAAAATTACATTCTGAGTGGTTTGTGTGTGTGTGTGTGTGCGTGCGTGTGCGTGTGTGCGAGCGTGTGCGTGCTCCACTGTATCGGACCTTCAGATACCATACATGTTAACCTGTGTGTGTGTCTTCATCTAGAAAGATCAAGTTGGTTTCTGAGCGATGTTCAGAGCTGTGTTTATTAAATGGCATTCATCACATGTACAGTATTTGGCTTTAGCATGTCAAGCCAGCTGATTAGGTTTTGGTGATTATTCAAGGTCAATGTGTACAAGAAAATGGCATACAGTCAAAGAATGTGTACATACACAAGGGTTCTAAAGCAATGATTTTCTATGTGGCATCCCCCCGGAAAGCTCTAGGGCTTTGACCATAAATTAAGTCAAATTGTTTCACAGGGTATAGTGCATTTATAGAAAGTCTGCGCTCGCGTGCGTGCATGCAAACACACACACACACACACACACACACACACATACAGACATATCCCCTGTTCATTTTTCTAACACCTCTTGGCCTTTATAGACACCAGTATTTACAGTCTGCTGGGCTCTTTAAGAGCCCAGCAGACTGTAAGCAGAATAAAGCAGAATAAAGCTCATATTTACTATGGGATTTCATTGAGTGTAAAGGCACTGCAGATTTGTGGTGCCCATAAACCACATCTCCCCTTCCTGCCAGTAAAAATATAATGCCACACAGCTACTGCTGAAAACTGCTTCCCCAAGAGCCCTCGTTACATGTCTTTTTTCCTTCTTAAGTTAAAAAAAGTGTTACAATAACTGTATTTACTGTCTTTCAGTAACTGAGTAACACATCTACTTTAATATATATTCCTTTGTTATTAAATCCTCCTCATTCAAGTTAAATAACGTATTTTTTTAAACAACGGCAAACATTGATTAAGTGAATCTCAAATTACCATGGTACCGTTTTATCGCTATTAAACTAAGTTGACAAAATGGTCCCATGTTGTATTAAGCTTGTGAAAACAACACCTGTAGTATTGCAGGAAAATGCATACCTTAAGTTATACATAGTATTCGATTACGTCAGAATTTTACACCGTGGCCTTTTTGTAGACATTGAAAGCCTAGAGGGCTCAGTATTTTGCATAGCTCTATACAGTGTTGTCAATACAATTGCCAATATAAGAGTTTGAATTTAGTTTTAAATGGCTAATATAAGTGTAGCCTACCTAATTCAGAAAGGATACAAAGAAAAAAAAATATTAATCAGAGGTCGGGATCCAAAAAAATCTAAAAAATTGCTGACAGGGCAACATCTGGCAACATTGCCGTTTAGCTACTGTATAGTCTGTACCGTATTTTGTCAACATTGTCCCCATTCAAAGTGGAGCAGTGAAGGCATACAAGATTTATATTATTATATATTTATTATTTATTTAAGTACAAATTACTGTACTTTTCCCATTATTCAAAACTGTTCAAGCATCTGAAATTATTTTTTAAAACAAAAATAATATAATAATAACATATATAATATATATGAACAACAATTCAGATTCAACGGACCAGCTCTTTACTGGTGGTTGGTCTCCTGGTGACCTGAGGATCTCATCGCTGCTTTTTGCAGATGATGTGGTCCTGATAGCATCATCGGTCTGTGACCTCCAGCACTCACTGGATCTGTTCGCAGCCGAGTGTTAAGCGGCTGGGATGGGGATGAGCACCGCAAAATCTAAGGCCATGGTTCTCAGCAGGAAACTGATGGAGTGCCTACTCCAGGTGGGGAATGAGTCCTTACCCCAAGTGAAGGAGTTCAAGTACCTCTGGGTCTTGTTCACGAGTAAGGGGACATTGGCTTTACCGCACCGTTGTGACGAAAAGAGAGCTGAGCCGGAAGGCAAAACTCTCGATCTTCCGGGCAATTTTCGTTCCTACCCTCACCTATTGTCATGAAGGGTGGGGTCATGACTGAAAGAACAAGATCACGGGTACAAGCGGCCGAAATGGGTTTTCTGAGAAGGGTGGCTGGCGTCTCCCTTAGAGATAGGGTGAGAAGCACAGCTATCCGTGAGGAACTCGGAGTAGAGCCGCTGCTCCTTTGCATCGAAAGGAGCCAGTTGAGGTGGTACGGGCATCCAGTAAGGATGCCCCCTGGACGCCTCCCTTGGGAGGTGTTCCAGGCACGTCAGGCTGGGAGGAGGGCTCGGGGAAGGCCCAGGACTAGGTGGAGAGATTATATTTCCACACTGGCCTGGGAACGTCTCGGAATCCCCCAGTCAGAGCTGGATAATGTGGCTCGGGAAAGGGAAGTTTGGGGTCCCTTGCTGGAGCTGCTGCCCCCGCGACCCAACTCCGGATAAGCGAGAGAAGATGGATGGATGGATAGATAATATATATTATTATAAAGTATATGGTTCTAATTAAAACGTTAGAGAACCCTTCAGACCTCAAGACTGCATGTCTTGCGTTTGCAATGAAGCCTTCTCAGAACAGGAGCAATTCTCACAAGTATAAAAATTGTGTTTCCAGTAGCAGTTACAGAAGTGTCAGTGATGTAATGCTTAGGTATCTGACCCCGGTCTGCTATAAAAGAACCGTCCTTTCCCCGGAATAAAGAAGAGAAATTACCTCCCATGAGAGGAGAACACCAGCGCTGTTGCTGGAGTTTCTTGTATTCCCTCCCTTTTCCCACTGGAGTTTATCTTTCTTCCTGTCTTTCATCACAGAGGTTATTAAACCCTGTGAGGGAGCTTCGCCATGTTCAATTACTGCAATGGTAAACAAAAGTAGGTGGTGGAGGAGGGGGGGGGGGGGTGGCTGTGTAGGCGGAGCAGATTGAGGAGGAGAAGGGGCGGAGGGGCAGATGAAAAAACGCATCTGGCGCAGTGCCGTGTTATTATAATGCTCTAAGCGATACTGTTAGCACGGTCAGTCTTTTAGCGGCAGCTAATGACTGGCTAGGCCTAATTACAGGGCCACCGCTGCTGCGCTGGGACGGGATACCTTCCCCGGATGTCTGTTAACTTCCCCCGCAACTTGAGACCTGAGCCGACTCCCATTATGTCCCAGGCCGCCCTTGCCCACGAAACCTTAAATTACCGTTAAAGGTGTCGTGTTGTTCGTTCGGCTAAGGCACAGCAAGGACTTCTCAGCTTGGCACGCATCAGATACGCCCAAATGTCACATGCCTACACCGAATGCAGCTTGTGTGGTTAATCTTTTAAACGGTGCGAGCAAAATGCTGCTACTATTGCCCCTAACCTTGTAATATAATGGAAACGTGATCCTTCTATTTCACGTAGTTTATATTCTTTACATCCCATTTGGATGTAAATAGTCCCAATGGTAGGGATGAATAAAACCTCTGCCATCTCATGTCACTGAAATACTCATTTCAGTGACATGGAAATAAAGTGGAATTTTACGTTCAAATTTTGCACAAATGTAAATACTATTCACAATTTACTACTTCAACGACAAATCTGGTCCATACGGGACCATGCCTGATTGAATTGTAATCATATATATATATATATATATATATATATATTATTTATATTAATTGATTGTTTTGTAAAGCGTGCAGGGAAATGTGTTGTTTTAAGGAAAATGTCTGTACAGTCTGTAAAAATGTCTGTACAGTCAGTAAAACAGTATAACCATCAGCATATTACTGTAATTATTACAGTATTATAGTATAGTATTACACCTATAGTGTATGTGACCAGATGCCTCCTTAAAAGTAGCAATACCAGGAACGTACAGTATAGAATAGCTCTAAGGCCAACCTGCGGTGGACTGGGCTGGTGTGGCTGCATGTGAGCTAAAGTGAGTGGGGCTAAACCAGTATCCACATTTAGCTCTCTGAGTCACACTCACCCAATTCATTCGGTGTGTCCCGACCATTGAGCGAGCGACGCGGTATTGGACCCGTGTGGGGGGGGGGGGGGGG
>JAODUH010036311.1:0-21487 GCA_027564835.1 Typhlichthys subterraneus
TATTTGTGAATCACAAAATACATTTGTGAATTGCATGACATTTATTTGCGAATTATGACACTAATCTAACCCCATATGTTACCGCTCTAATATGTGTGTACGTACATGTGTTCTTGTGTGTGTATACATATGTATATACACACATACATGCATACATACTCACACAGATTTTTGTGTGTGCATGTACATGCAAGTGCATGTGTGTGTGCGTGCATGTGCATACATGTGTGGATCCCACCTGTAGCTGTTGGTCACCACCTGGTCAGTCTGACCATACGGATCTTCACTCTCCCTGCTCTTCATCCTCTCCTGGCGAGCCCGGCGTCTTCTCTCACGGGCAGCCTCCTCTTCATCATCATCAACTCTGACAGGAGAGAGAGAGAGAGAGAGAGAGAGAGATTTATATGATCCACTATCTGGGTTATAACCATTGATTGTTTACCTGGACATGGGATCAGAGACAGCAATCCAAATAATGTAAGTTAATAAATAACAGCACTTCAAAATCTTAACTTCACTTCAGCAAGAGTGTAGCAAGTGAATAGTCGTCTAGGCCTAAGCATCTTATATGCAATAAATGTGTATGTAACAACGATATATCAATAGCCTACTTATTTTAAAAATGTCCACACAATTGTCAAAATGTATCGATTTCACTGGATAATAATATCACAAGTAAAACAAACACGCATTAGATTTTCAGAAATTCTGAAGGTCTTTCACGGTTCAAGAAGCTTGTTCATTCTATAGGTGAACTAGCATTGTCCATGCGCACACACACACACACACACCGCTAACCGCACGCCTCACTTACTAACCGCCACAGCCTTTAAAACAGCCCGACAGCGGCGCGCGCTACTGCATGCTAATTGCAACGCTCGGTTATAGCCGAGCTAGCGCTGCGCGGCTTTATGAGGCTTTACAGCTCAGTAACAACAGAGCCCCCCCTTCCACATCTTGTTCATGTCGTATTCACACCCTCCTTCTTTCTTACCGCCACTTTCCCCTGGCGAGGAATGCAGTCGTTACATAAATCGTCATGGTAACGCCTAACTCGGCCCCCATAGGGTGGTGACTTCGGGGATATCGCGGTGTTCCGCGTCAGCTAGTTCAGTATTCTCGTATGGAACTCCTCAACTCTCATAGAATTCACGTTCATTCAAATTAATACGGCGTCCTTGTATTGCATGCTAAGACTTTATTCAGAGTGCTGTAAGATATGGTTCTGAGGAGAAGAAAATAACCATGTAGTAACCTCCGTGTCACAAACACAGCAAAAATGTCATGGGAAGGTCAAAGAAATGGAATCCAAAAAAAGGTCAAAGAATCCTTGGTGACGACAAAAGTGTTCTTTAAGTTGTTTTGTAATGAAAGGGAACAGCTGCTAAATGCTGACTTAACCTATACTGTCTATCCCACCACGGGTTAGGGTCAAACTATACACGATGCATACAGAACAGACCTTTGTAGGTGAAATGGTGTGAAACAGATGGACACACAGTTAGACAGACAGACAGACGTTACAGATGTTCCCCCGGTAAGGCGACGACAGGCTTCATGACAACAGTAACAAGATGCAGGTGTGTCCATTTAGGAGCTACACACAGCGACTCTCTCTTGGGTGGCCGAGCGGTGGCCGAGAGGAAGATTTGCTGAGCGCTGTTGACTGACAGCTAATAACGGACCTTTCACATTCCAAAGATTGCCACCCGCCCGGACAATGTGACTTTCCAAGCTCAAGCATGCTTTCCAGATGGTGGCCATACTGCAGTAGTTGGAAACTAAAATGTATTGCTGTACTGCGTGATTTCTTCATTCCCAGTTTCCTCATTACCAGTATAATGCAGGGGGGGTTCCCAATGTAGTGGTATGAAAGCTTGCTAGGTCCAACACTCACAACATTATTGATACGCCATGATTGTTTGAAAACTATTTCAACTTTAGAAATGATCTCTAGCGAATACATTACAATTTAGCTACTTAAATTGTTAACCGTTAAACTGTACGGCATTATGCTATTAAAAGAAGTGCTTCATAGTTTCTCGTCGCAAGATATTACGTTTTTTATTTTTTTTTTTTTACTTCCTGGGGTTTGTGGCAGTAAAGTTTGAAAACTGCTGCTATAAAGTAACAGTAATGTTGGTTGAGAAAGACTCCCCATTGTAATGGTCTGAGAGCAGAATGCAGGCCACTGAACTTGGACTTCAGCAGACGCATGAGGGACGAGATATGCAAATATTTTCTTTGCAGCAAACTATTTAAGAAATGTCAGCAAAAACAGTTCAAAAACAGGGAGAAGACTTCTTCACCCTGTTTGGGATGAGGGCAGCGAGGAGGGGGGAGAGAGATTGGGGAGGGGAGAAATGGAGAGGTGGAGGGGGAAGGAAGAACAAGAAGAAGATAATGTTTGCTAGAGAGAGAGAGAGGGAGAGAGAATCAAACCGATAAGAAACAGATAAGGGGAAAAAACTATTGACATTAGCTAGGTAGCCAGAAAAAAATGTCAGAGAAACTGGGCAAAGAGAAGTTAGAACAACATTAAATAATGACAAATTATAGAGAGAAAGACAGCAGTTTCTGTGTGTGTGTGTGTGTGTGTGTGTGTGTGTGGGGGGGGCGGGGGGCAGGAAAGAGAGCTGGGCTGTGTTTGGGGAGGGGGGAAAGAGAGAGGTGGGGTCCTGTCAGAAATACTGACCCATTCCCACGCCGGTCTCCGTGTACACAACCCCTCCAATATCTTTCTACATTAACTCTCTCTCTCCTCCCCCCCCCCTCCCTCTCCCTCTGGGCGGGCTCCAACTCACCACGGATGTGTCTCGTATGAGTCATAACATGACGCTAGCCCCCTGTTGGATTCTCTCCCACCCAGCAGGGGGTGATCGGTAGGTTGTACAACGCAGTGCAGCAGAGCCCACTTAGAAATGACTTGATACCTCTACACTAAAGCATGGGACCAGATGTGGTCCTCTGCACTTATAGCCCGGCCCTCCATATATAAAACACAATACATTACCTACTTATAATAATACCTCCATGAAATGAAAGACATGTTTTCGATCTATAAAGTAGGCGCCTTTGTAACCGTTTCGACCCCTGTTCTAGTCACACCCACATTACATAACATTAGCTAACATAACTAACATAATTCTCAGAATTGGTAAATGCAGAGGAATTGACAGTGGCTGATTCCGAGACGTGGTGGTATATCATTGAGAGTGACATGCTAGGAACAGTCCATTCACCCAGGACAGGGGTGTTTAAACGGAACAGCCCATCTACACCGGATGAGTGTTATTCCCTCCCCTATTCTGCAGTCTCGGTGAAGACCTACTATAAACAGTGGTCATTTGTCCACTTAAAGGGGTTAGCTGCAACCAAACCGAGGTTTTTAGTGCAGTACAGATTACTATGCTTGACGGTACAACATGTGGCTGTATTCCAAAAGAGCTCAGGATCGTAAAGCTGATGACTTTTGGGTCTCTGGGTCGACTTTAGGAAAAAGTTCCCCCTTCCATGTGCCCTGTTTGGAATGGATATTAAAACAGCGGCCTAAACATTCCAGTGTGTGTCTGTGTGTGGAGTGATGCGTGTACTTGCTACAGCTCAGTGAACAGGGATATATAGTGTGTGTGTGTTGAGTGTGCGTGCGCGTCTGTTAAAGTAGCAGTGCAACAGTATACATTAAGTCTGACGTAAGACAGAGCAGGGGGTACTTGGCTGCCACACAGACACACACAACGACATGCACAACCAAACACAAGGCTGCATGCACGCATTCACAAAAGCTGCGTTTTGGTTGGGCAACACAGATGCATGTTGTCAAGCCTTAATCAGTTGACACTGATCCAAATGCACGCACACACACACACACACAGAGCATTTTGCCATTGTAGTCTGTAGGAGCCCTAGCCAATAAACACTTTTTATAATAGTCAGGCATTTGGCTTCCTTACAGAGCATTATTATGTGGCCTATACTAGGCTGCTGTTCATCTCAGTGATAGTTCAACTGAGGCCAGTGACACAACATGTGGCTTTGACTACCCAGGCTAAGAGGGGCATGTAAATATTGATTGTTTCAGCATATTGGCAGAAAGGAAAACAATGTAGATAGAGGTAGAGAGTAAAACCTTTTTTTAATCAATAACGCAACCCACCGGAGAGCACATCCGCAACCGGCAACTGAAATTACCGCTCGCCCGACGGTATTTAAACACTTGTGAACAAACGCCTGCCGAGCAGAAAATGCAGAGATGTCAGAGGCACTCTCTTATTCCACCGTTTTTCTTGTAAACTCTCTCTGGATCGGTCTAGTCTGCCAGTCGGTTACTGATTTGCTTTCTGCAGATTCATTTCCTGCCAAATTCTTCGCGTAATATACAATTGCTATAGTGCATGTGGGGAGAATAGGGCCCAAACTGTCACGTAACACTGCAGACATGTAATATGAGTCGTTCTGCTTGCTTGTTATTGCAAATGTAAATTCACATCTCAATTTTCATTGCTCTGATATAGAGTACCTACCCACTGTAGGAAGATTTGTATTTGGTAGCAAAACAATACAGTAAATGCACCAAAATCTGGAATTTAATAAGGTTTTAATGCGAAACTTTGCACATGCTTAACTGATATTTAGGGTTAATAAGGTCAAATTTAAACAATTATAAAAATATTTGAATACTTCCATGCAATTTAGGGCTGTGTTATTCCTTGAATTTTAATCATGATTTAAATTTTGGCTCCTAACAATTACAGAAAGAATATAATTAAGGAAAAAGGGTTATTTTGCACATTATGTTTTGCAAGTAAACTCTTATTGTGTCTTGTGTTCTGAATGGTAGGCACACGCTCACTTTCGCCCATTACAGGGTGAAAGTGAAATATCAACATGAAAAATATTATGTTATCGTCTGGCTATATTATGGAAATAAGGAATGCAATTGGTAAACTAATGCTACAGTATTATGCTACCTGACACTGTATAATGCCGTCTGTCAACTATTTGTTCTGCACTGGCCTTGAATTGAATATTCCTCCAGGCAATAAATCATATTTTACCTTGTGCAATGGGATTCACTCGCTGTCAAATTGTCCGTGAAACAAAACTGACAACCAGCTTGAACCAATTGTTTGAACATCTGTTTCATTTATACTACCGTAATCTCTAATAGACAGGTGTGTACTCACGTTGGTTGGCTATTTGACCATGGCGCTAACATCTGCACCTACACCAACCTCGTCACCATAGTGACTATGTGGACGGGGACCATTTCTAAAGCAAAGGAAACCTATAAATTGTCTCGGCTTGACACACAATAGATCATGTTCTCACAACAACAAACCTTTTTACAGCCCTTTACCACAGTGTTTATTGACCCAGAATGACTTTCTGGAAAAAGTCATTCAGGTTTAATCAATCTCCTCCATCCAGAGAGCTAAAAAGAAAAAAACAAGACTGATTGAACATGCCAACGTAAAGGTCATCAGATCGGTTGATGTTTATCAACCTTTCAATCTTCTAACTCGAGGAGTAAAGCCAATATTTTGCTGAGCGATGTTTCGAAGGCACGGAGGATAGGCTTTAAAAGCGAGGCCCACAGGCTACCACCTGGCACTGTCATGAGAGCCGTGTGGTGCTCTAAAGCACACTGCGAGCGAACCGCTCGACGCCCATCGCTTTGCAGCTGAAAATGTGTCACTTCTGCACATTCCAGGCTTTGGGGTTGCCTAGGTAACCCTCTCGTATAGTTCCCCTACTCCAAATGTTTCAGTAAATCTGTCAGTCAGCGCTATCCTTAGCTCCCATTGGCCATTGCCTCAATCGCGTCGCCCACTTCGAGTCGCTGATCGCTATCTCGCCTGTTGTGACTTCAAGTCGCTGACTCTCATTGACGTTCCATTGTCTCTCTCACTCGCTACATTGTTGCTAGTGTGTCCGGGGCTGAACAATCGGGGGCTACACAACACAACACGTGCTGACTCCTCCCTCACACATCCTCTCTGCATGTACTAAAGTAGTGGCACTACTGCCCTCTGTGGAAAGTAGTGGTACTGCATACAAATAAAAAATAAGAATCAAAGAATCTGTATGCCAAATACAAAAAGACACTCATGGTGTACAATGACATACACAGGGAGGGGGTTATATTAATGACTAAATGGGGCAGGCAGACATAAACACACAGATCTTACCGTTCGGCTTCAAGGCGCATCTCCTCGCGTCTTTGTCTCCTCAGCTCCCTGCGTCGCTCAAAGTCCATGTCGTCCATGGTTACGCCCTGCGGGATGACATCATCAAGAGTCATCGGTTATCACATGGAGACAGAAGGAAGGAATGATCCATAACGATCACTTCGTATCTATGCACACACACACACGCACACTAGGGGTGCACGATATTGATAAATGTGATTTCGATATTTTTAAACAAGAGTATAAACACAAAGGTTATGGCAAAATGCATCAAAATATATTAATAAGATATCAAAAACAACACATTCATTCAATACTGGACTAGTACAATAGTAATTCCACGCTACTGAGGAGGCATTATTTTTAGTCGCTGATGTTTCCTCTTCAATCTCTATTATGTCATTAGCTTCCTCAGCCACACGCCTTACTTTTAAGTCTAAATCAAACACAACTTAGCGTAACAGCCAATGGATGCATCTCTCCACTTAATAAACTGAATATCGCTCTTCATGCAACATTTTCAATACGATATCGGGCAATGTGATATCGCGGTAACGATACTGAGCCTCTAACACACACACACACACCTAAACACCACTCAAACAAAAGCTACTTATTGTCCAACAGGACGTGCTCACTAAGTGATGTCATTTCCACTGTGGGAAGGAGGAAAGAACGAGCAAGGGCGGAAATGGCAGACGACGTTTTGGGAAAGAAGAGGCTAACAGGATGTTCGCTCCATCAGCTGAGACAGCTCACTAAAAATACCCCGTAATGGTAGGTGACCAATGGTTACGGAGGAGCGGGACCACCCAGTAGCTGCTGAACCTCCCGTTGTACATCTAAGATGGCATGCTAAACCACAGACAACAGCAACGGCACACGGATCCCCACAGAAGTAGAAGAGACTATGACACTATTAGCCCTCGGGTACAACACACTGACAACAAGACACACAAACTCAACACTAGAATAACTCATATTACTCTGAGCTCTTTCTAGAGCTGGCGTTAGCACCACTTCAGTAGACAACACTAAAGCATTCGTGCAGGTTGACACAAGCAGACCTAGAAAAACAAATGAGAAATACTGTGCGCTATTATCTTAAATTACACTTCTGCCCATATCGTATTTGCTATGCACCGTACCAGCCTGTCAAAATGTTTGCTCCACACAATGCAATGACTCCTGCAGTTTTAGCCTCAGCTGCCAGAAAAGACCTCCTCTCCCCCCTTTCTCTCCGCGTATGTTTTCCCTCCCTCCCTCTCTCTTCCCTACTTGTGTCTGCCACTGTTCCCTCCCTCTCCGTACAGCTTTTCCCATCTTGTTTACGGAGCTGTCAGCCCCGGCGATGCAAGGCTCTTTTAGCTCAGCTTCCTGTGTGTGTGTGTGTGTGTGTGTGTGTGTGTGTGTGTGTGTGTTGGTAGATGGTACTGCATGTCAGCCAAGGTCTCTGCCTGTACCTGTACTTCATATACTTAAAAGATACAGTATCGGATCTCAATGCCAGCCCATACACACATTTACACACACACACTCATGCATCCCAAACAAAAGTTGAGCAGCGAAACGCACACTTAATTAATATCCGCTTTACGATAGCCTAGCCATTTTTATAACCCACGTTATGAAGTACACCATTCAAATGTTAAATATAGGGCAGGGCATCAGCCACTGCATTTGTGCACACCAGCTGTCCACATGCACGCACACACACACACAGGAAGTGCACACAGGAGTTGTAGTTTAGATGAAACCCTTCCATCTGACAGTAAGTACAGCCTGTCTCTACACTGACACTGTAAGAGGCAGGGTGAGAACTTTCAGCACTACATGCGTTTAAAGGTATTGTCAGTTTTTGCAAGCTAAATGTAGGCTAATACACTTTTTTTGGGCAAATTCACTTGAATATCGTTGCATTTCAGGCCAATAAAGCTAGTGTGTGGTGTGTGGCCAATCAGCATCGTGCTCTTAGCTACGGGCGTGGTTTAGGTGTGACGAAGGCGACTTGAAAACAACTCCAGTCGAAAATGACAACGGTGGGTCCTACAGAGTAGTAGTATTACAAGAGCAAAGGCTTTTCTCAATGGAAAATATGTTTTCTCCTGACTTTTCTACTGCAAGAGTGCATTTAACAGGCTGTGCTGGATCACAGGTTCAGCCAATCAAATGCCAAGTATTTGTTTGAAAGCGCCTGCCGTTTTGAAACAGTTTCACTGGACGGCTCCCCCGATGGACGGATGTCTAACAGTCAATAGAAACATAAACAAAGTGGTGCATACCGGCATACAACAACAATGCGCTAGGCTTCGCAATGCATTTCAATGTGTGTGTGTGTGTGTGTGTGTGTGTGTGAGTGGGGGGGGCGGAGTTTCTGAAGGAGTTTGTTTTGATTTGAGCTCAACGTTAGCAAGCGTTCTCGAGAATGACGACCCCTGCCTTTAAATCCGCAGACAGTTTTATTTGTCAGAAGGATTTGTCAGAAGGGAAGGATGAAAGGGGGAGGGGTCAAGATCGGAGACCAATACAGTGACTGCAGCCCAGCAACATACTTCCTAGGAGAGCTGTCGTCATGGGAGACGGATCGGGTTAGAAAACACACGATGAATGAGAAAGAAATTATTGTTCCCAACAACAATGCATTATTCTGTACTGGAATGGCATTCAGCAGGTGTGCAATTGAGGAGCTCCTTTCCTAAATTCCGTCTCCAAAAAGTCCGTGGTGGAAAATAGGACAGCCAGTCACACAATATGGGAGGGATAAAGGAATGTTTGTGACAGAGGAACCTTTGTGATCCATCTTCATTTTATATGAACTGAATTCCAGTGTAGGAAATTGAACAGAGAGGTCAAATCTGTCCAGCCAGAAACCTTGTCTCGCCTCTACATGGGGTAGCGTAGACCCTTTGGGTGAAGAAACCTTTTCAGTTCCACGGAGCTCTTTCAATAAAATGTGGAAAGTTAACTTTTGTGTATATTGCTAGCGACCAGGGGACCACCCACACTTTGCCAAAGCTAACGCACACACAGAGAGAGTTTATGCATGTGTGCTTGTGTGTACACGTGTGTGTGTGTGTGTGTGTGTCCATGTGTGTGTAGCGTGTGCTTGTGTGTACATGTCAGAGAGAGAGGGAGAGAGGGAGATAGAGATAGTGTGTGCTTGTGTGTACACGTTAGAGAGGGGGAGAGAGAGAGAGAGAGAGATGGGGAGAGAAAGAGACAGGGGGAGAGGGGATGAAAGAGAGAGAGGGGGAGAGAGAGAGGGAGATAGAGATAGTGTGTGATTGTGTGTACACGTTAGAGAGAGAGAGGGGGGGGGGAAGAGAGAGAGAGAGGGGGAGAGAGAGAGGGAGAGAGATAGTGTGTGCACAAATTAGAGAACGAGAGAGAGAGGGGGAGAAAGAGAGAGAGAGAGAGAGAGGTGACCGTTGTGTTTAAAACTCAGTTTTGGAGATACAACTTTGTCACCGTTCCAGAAAGTTCAAGCTGGCTTCAGGGCTACCCAGCCTCTAATCAGCCCCTCCCATTCATGTGTGTATCTAGCCAGTCCTCTCTGTGTGTGTGTGTGTGTGTGTCTTCTCCCCCGCCCCTTCATTCTCACTCCATTTTATGGTTATACCTTTCCATTACCTTTCTCTGTCCACCCCCATTGTCCTACAACAGCCATAATGACACATTTACCAGTCAAATTACTACCTATCCTGACTGCCAAGTACTGGAGCAAACACTAGTGTTTTTGTGCCAGCCTATTATAATGCCTTTAACAGCTAAAAGACTGATGCCATCCTGACAGAATGCTGGTATTTTAGCACCGTATACAGCCTCTGTCCCCCCACAAAGCCTTACTCTAACACCAAAACAATAGGCCCCTATCAGCCAATGCTGGCAGCGGGTACATCCACTTAGGGGGCTAGGAAGAAGGCTTGAGAGTAAATGTGGAGACAGGAGAACATCCATTTTTGGTTTTGTGTGATGTCCTCTACTCTGGCTTGGCAGTTCAGATGGGATGGAAGGACAGAAGCTTCTGGGATGAATTCCTTATTGTGATACTCACAGAAACCTTCCCCTACCCCGTAACCTTTAGACAAACATATTAATCTGCACCAGAGGTCTTCAACGTTTTGGGGGCCAAGGACCACTTGGCTGATAGAAACATGGTAGAGGGACCCCCTATCACTATGTTATATATTATATATAGAAATTATTTAGTTGGTGGGCCAACAATAATGTGTAGGTTGGCCATGTAATCCATTAAAAGTACTATTGACAGATTTATATATTTTTAGCACATGTTGTATTTATGTATATTTTCTGACATTTTGATGATTTGGAAGATAATAAGTTTGGGATCAAATATTTTGGAGGACCGCCTGCAGTACCTCTGAGGACCCCCTGTTGAAGACCTCTGATCTACACAATATGCCAAGAATGCCCCTGTTTGACCTCTGATTTAGCAAAGGAGACTTGAAAGTGTCTCTAAATGAGGCATTCAAACGGCGATTAAAAAAGCTCCAGTTGATCCCCAGAGTTCCCGAGGGGGTTTTGCGGTTGTTGAAAAAGAAAGGAAAAAACAAAAATGGAATGAATGTGGTGATTAAAATATTGCCCTTGCACAGTTAGCAACATGATTAAGACACATTTTCATGTCTGAATATTTATAATTAAAAAAAAAAAAAAAAAACAAAAAAAAACACAAAACCCACTGAGAAAAGAATTGTTCCAGTCATTGCAGGTTCGGATTAGTATGGTGTAATAATATTTGGCCACAATAGGCAGTAATAGTGGGCCGATGAAAACTAAAGAACATGCATGCTGTGTGTGGGCGGGCGCGGGCATGTGTGTGTGTGTGCGCACGTCCTTGAATATGACCAGGCGATCTAAGGTCTTATCAATCAACGCACTGCCTTTAGAGGGAATAGTGGCGTAGCATTTGTTGGATGCAGTTCCTCTCAACTGAGTGTACCTGGAGGCAATGTGCAAGTTCTGCTGAGATACTAAAATACTATACTAGAATGAGAGGATTTATAAATACTTTAGAAAGGCCTGAATGGCAATAAGGTCACTAGCAAAACATCCATTCTAGACAATCAGTGCATGGGAATGTACCATTACCAAATGATATGTCCCAAAAAGCAGAGGTGACCATTATTAATAGGTTTTAGCACAGCCGGTTGAGCCATGAAAGCAAACATGGTCATGGTAGACAGACTTCCGCTCTCTATTTTGGCTCTCTGAAAAAACACACTGTTCTCCTGTTCTCCAGAGAAAGGGAGGAGAGAGAGAGAGAGAGAGAGCAGTGAAGAAAGAAAAAAAAGACAAACCTTGGAAAAAAAATACACTCACCATACAGTGCGTCTAACTAAAGCTGTGTGCATGGACGGAATGCTCCCCAGAGCTGGCCAGGTGTACATGGCTAATTGTCGTTTCACATATCTGCTGCGTGAGAGACACAATGCCTAAACTGTGCTCTCTCTCTCTCTCTCTCTCTCCCTCTCTCTCCCTCTCCCTGTCTCTCGACAATAAGGCTAAAATGTTTGACGTAGGAATGGACTTAGCGGCAGCATTCTTGCAGCTATTTAGCTTTAAAGGCAGGGTCAGTCATTCTCAAGAACGCCGGCTAACTTCGATCTCAAATCAAAACAATATCTCTCCGCGGAGCCGCTCCACCAGGGGAGCACGATATTGATCAACTGTGACATTGCAATATTGATCAATATCGATATTAATTTCGATATTTTTAAACATTAGTAAAAACACAAAGGTTATACAGTATATCAAAACAACACATTTTCAACTGAGTCATATTGGACTGGTACAACCACCGTTTCCTCTTCGACCTCTATTATGTCAATAGCTTCCTCAGCCACACATCTTACTTTTCTGTCTAAATCAAACACAGCTAAGCCAAACAGCAAATGTACGCATCTCTCCACTAAATAAGATGAATGTTGCACTTCCTGCAACATTTTAGATATGACTTTGCCCAACGTGATATTGAGATAACGATATTGAGTCGATATATTGTGCACCCCTACGCTTCAGACATCAAAGCGCATCGTGAAGCAAAGCGTAGTACTACTATTGATAGAACTAATCCTAGTACCACTTCTGATGTGAGCGGTGCTCGCCACTTTGTTTATGTTGCTATTTACGGAGCCAGGGCTGTGTAGAAGTATCTTATGTTGCTATTTACAGAACCAGGGCTGTGTAGAAGTATCGGGTTATTTTGTCAACACGCACAGAGAACTGTTAGCTAGCGAAATGCGAGGCGATATTTGGTGAATTTAACAAAAAGTGCATTATCTTACAATTAGCTTGCAATAGCGTATTTTACCTTTAAGCTACAGTATAACAGAAAATGTACAGATTATGCTCCAGATAAGAATAAAAACAATTAACCAAACAACTCAGCGAGCTGAGGAACGAGTTGGCGAAACGACAGGAGAGAAAGAGACGCAGAGAGACAGAGAGACAAACCAGTAGCATGTCTGTGAGATACCAGCTGTTTTGGCAGAGGACCCTGTAACAGTTAAGACTTGGGTGAAGTCTGCACATCGTGGCGGGCTAAAGAGGCCCTGGAGATCAACCTGGCAGGGCACAGCAATGTGGTCAGCCTGTTTTCCACCGAGTGTGTGCATGCATGCATCGTATAGTATGAAAAATAACGCTGTGAAGTGATATATTTATTCTTAAGTGTGTTCGCGTGCGTCTGTTGAACTGCACACTCCCATCATCACTTATAATATAGTGTGTGTGTGTGTGTGTAAGGTATTTGTGCAGGGGAATGCATGCACATGATACAGTCAACGTGTTATAGTGTGTGTGTGTGTGTGTGTGTGTGTGCGTGATGTCCATCACCACCGATGGCAGAGCTGTGTTTGGAGAGCTGGTTCCATGGTTGTGGTGCCGTCTTGCTCTTTGCAGCATTAACATATTTACGGTCCCAGACTACGGACATTCGTAAATCCACGGGAGTTTTTTCGGCATAGAGAGGCTGTGAATTCCCCAATTTCTTTCCATAGTCAACCCCCACCCCCCCACACAGTCTATTTCCCCAGGTCTCATTCTCTGTTCATCTGCTTTTCAATGTTATTTCCTGTCTCGTTTTGTCACAAGAAATTATTACAGATAGAATATAGATGTATTTACACACGCACACACATAGACACACAATGTTTCGAATCTTGCCTGATTATCTTTATCAATCATTTTTCAGAAATCTGTGTTTCTTGTTTTTATTTTACTCTAGTGGGTGATTGCATTAAACAGAGGCTCAGCTGAGACTATCCGCTATGTCCGAAACCGCATACATGTCGTTGCACTAGCAGCCATGTGTCAAGCTAGACGTCAGTAACATCTGCCTTCAACAGGGCTCCTCTCTTCATTCCAGAACAAATTCATTTTCCCCACAAGTCTGGCCGAGAAGCCACGTTCGAGCTCCAGCGGGCCTTACTCTCAGCAAGCCCTGGGAGCTCTTGTGGCGGGTCAAACGTATGGGTGTGGCAAAGTGGAGGCCATTTTGGAGAACGACAGGGAAAGAAACTACTGTATGTCCTCAAGATGCATCGTGACCTCATTGTTATGAGCTGAACATACGATCCATCCCTCAAATCACCCTATATTTCCCCTCTGCTGACTTTGCCTGTCAGATACAGAAGATAAATTGGCAAGGGGAAAATCTATTGACTTTTTGAAAAGACCCAAAGGTTCAAAATGTTAAGGTTCCACTTAGCAGAGAAAAGGGAGACTCTTGCATTCCCAGACAATGGTTCACATTCCATGACACCTCTCTCTCTCTCTCTCTCTACAAAAGCACTATGGGTAGAGGCTCGGTGTGCATACAGCACAGTTCTAACATGGTGGAGGTTATTTAACCCTGTATACTGTATGATCAAGCAACCACAACATTTTCCATAAACGGACCCCCTCCCCAAGAAACTGCTTCACGTCAAAATGTTCCAATGGGAAATCCCTTTTGAAAGGAAACCACTGACAATAAAACAAACCACTTTCTTTCGTCGCATGTTCCAATATCAGCATGATACCCTTGCTGACCTGCGATAACCAAGTACCTGAGTACAGTATAATATCCGGGTTATTATTAACTGTGAAACACTGCACTGAAATGATACCTATTTAAAATATGAATGATAAAACCAATTTTAGGCGGAACATTTTTTTGGAAGCTGCTGGTCTCTTGTTTGCATTATAACCCCATGGAGCGGACCGTGCTTTAAAAACGCCAAGGACGCCGAATTGAAACGCTGCCGCAGAGGCTTTTTTCAGCAGCCCTGAGCTCAGGGCTTCTTTTTCAGTTGAGAAAAGTTCAACTTCTCAGAAGATAACGCCCTACGTCAACCGCTTTTCTGACAGTTGACCGATCACAAGTGCGTCGTGAGACCTGGTGTTCCCCATAACAACCTGCACGTCTTTTTGCATCTCATTCCCAAAGCTATAGTAAGTTGGTGTGCCATGACTCGTTCAAAAATCCAACACACTTTGCATGTTTCGGGCACACATCCCGCTCTTCATAAAATTACCAAAAATACAATATTCGCCTCTTATGTAGGTCAATTCTGAAGCAGTCAGAGCATAGCCTCTGAATAAAACAGCTAGGTCCACTCTGGCTAATGATAATTGTTTTCACAAGCGTGGGAGTTGATATATCTGGAAGAAGATTAAGCTAGCGAAAGATTGTCTCACTTGAAATGCAGGGTTTAAGAGGGTCACTCACAAATTGCCAGTCCAATTCTTATATTCAGTACAACATAAATTACAGTTTGAAGAGGCAGCTGTGTTGTGGAGGAACAAGACGCTCCCCTCTCCAACTTTTTAAAAGTGCACTTTCTGATGGCGTATCAGGGGCCGCCAAGCATTCCAAAAAGTCCCACAGAAAATAGGGATGTTTGTAGGGCATCAAAAGGCTACTGCTCGCTGGCTGCGCGCCACATGACCAAATATGGAGAGAGAAAAAACGCTGCCTTTTCCCGTAAGCAAACAGGGAAAAGGGAGGGGGGGGGGGGTTAGACCTTGATCAAACAGATGTGTCATGTAAATTTTTCAATTAACATTGACAGTTGACATTTAGGAAAGGGCAAAGGGAGGGGGGGGGGGGGGGGAGGAAGGTTTTGTAGCACGCTGTGTTCACAGTGGAGATAGGGCTCTCACCCTCGCTGCTAAGAGCAGGCTCATTCTCGCCGAGGCACAACCAGTGGAGGTGTTACATCGCCCCGCCGTGACATCGGCTGGAACGCTGATGCGTGGAAATGCACGTGTACAAATACACACATGCACACGTGCACACACACGGTTAACTTGAAGCACAATAGCAAGGAACATACTGTATTGTGGACAGTGTTGGGCAGTAAGAAGTTACTAGTTACTGTAATATTAGTAAAGTATAGTAATGTAACTAATTACTTTTTCCAAACAATAATATTGCAATTACTAATCCAAGTAACTAATAGTTACTGCATTACAAGAACAAGATTTCTGGTCCTATCAAACTTACTTTTAATACCCAGTAATAAATAAAGTAATATTTATTTTTGAAGGAGTAATAAGTAACTTATTACAATTCCTGAGTAACTTGCCCAACACTAATTGTGGATCTGCACAAGAGCGAAGAGACCCTCCTCGATTCAAGGCTGTTGTTTTAGCATTAAAACCCACGTTGAAGAGTGCAATGTTAAACACACACACACGTTTGTTCTCCAGATCACTTTCTATCAGAGCCCCATGTAATGGAACATTCCTGTTTAAATAAGTAAATAAATGGCCACTGACAAAGTGAGAAACAACTGGTTTATGTGACCATCTCATTCATGGCCAACTCCTCATAATACATTTGAATAAGTAACACAATGAAATAACATGGGTGCCACTTAAGTGTAGAAACGGTTCCAAAAGTGATCAGAGGGAGAATGAACTTGTGACGTGGATCATAAAGCAAACAAAGAAAAATCCATTCACACATTGGTCTAGACCAGGGGTGTCCAAAGACTTTCAGACTCCTCCGCGGGCCACAGTGGTTAGACCACTGTATTTCTAAACGGAAACGTGGGTCTGAACCTCGTGCACATTTTCAGAAAATGCCCCTATTTGGCTACACCACCCATGTAACCAGTAGGGCGGGCAGTCAAAGCACGGACGTGTATGGTGGCAGATGCCAAAGCTGATCTAAAGAAGGAGAAGGCTTCTATGGACACTAGATAAGGTGATTCAATAGAGTATATGACAAACCCCATATTCCCTTAGCAAAGTCCCATTTCCTTCTCCCAATCAATATATATATATATATATATATATATACATATACATACATATATATACATACATATATATATATACACACACACACACACTCTTTTTTAAACCTTTGAAAGACGCTAATTATTTGTTGTCACTATTTACAAAAGTGTGATTTTAAGTGATTATGAATGTTTAATATCTGTCCAAGGGAGTTGAAGAGGACTCAACAAAGGAAAAATATGTATTATCTCAAAAGGGAGCACAGTGATAAATGCAGTACATCTCCCGTTCTCCTGTTTGTTTAGGACCTGGGTGGGTTTATATTTAGTAGTCCTCTTATGCAAGACTGCCCTTGACATTCTACATTAAAAATGATAATGCAGATATCAACAGAAAGTTAATTAATATTAATGAAGCCAGCTCTTGACAGCCTAACTTCCAACAATATTATTGTTATGCCGTCACTGACCAGTCACTTTCAACACCTATGCAGGATTTACTGGAGGATATACTGGATCTACTGCTAAACATCACGGTAGTGAATAAGTAATGACAGGACAGCTGGCAAATGAAGCCTGCAGCAACTGACAAGGTTACAAGTCATTTACATAGACTTTTGTTCATATTTTGGATAATCTAGAGAATGTGACGAGCTGAGAGACTTCTCACTGTTTAATCCTATAAGAATTAACGATTAGGCCAGATATAATAATCGGCCAATTCTGCCTCTTTTCAAGATAAGAGGATGACAAGACTGAAATAATTTCCCTCAAAATAATACAACAGCGCAGAAAGCAATACGTCAGCTAATTTGTCTATTCCGTGTTCTGTTTTCTTATCATTTCATGATCGAAACTTGATCTTAACGACCCGTAACAATGGACAGGGTTGCAGTGTAGAAACTTGACGAATTTCACAATACGATCCTTTCTCCTGGCCCCATCCCCCTCTTCCAGGAGAAGGCGGCCTTTTGTCGTTTATGTGACAGCTCTTCTTGACACCTGCCTTCTGTCACAGTAAATGAGGCCTGAATGAGAGCCTGTAGCTCCTCAACAGGACATTAATCCTGTGAGCTGGTTGTTCAGGGGGCACTGTGGCCCAGAGTGTTGATATATGGTGTGTTTTAGCGTAAGCTATGCTACTGCATGTGCCACATCTAACACACTGGATCCAAACAATACAAATGGAGACACGTAGGACATAATTACCTCTCACTAATAAAATCTATTGCTACTTCTCCATTGTTTACTGTGCTGCTAAAGTCGTTGACATACTGTAGTGGCCTCCCAAAGAAGACACTTTAACTTCAACATCACCGACCAATGAGACAAAGCCAAATAAAATCCCATAGAAAATATTATTGCTTAAGGAATGGACAGAAAGGGACATCGTTGACTAAACACTACATCACATCAGTGAATATTGTGGTGCCTATCTATCTATATTCAACTGAAATGTTAAAATTATTTGTTAATGTTCATTTTATCTCCTAGCTGTGTGTTATTCAAAACAAAAAAAATACATCAATTAAAAATCTCACCCCAAACATGACATGTCCTTCTCTAAACAGATGCGAGAAGACAGTGGCGAGAAGTGTGAAAGAGATTTAATTTATCCAGAGCAAGCATGCTTTTTGAGTTTGGCTCAGTGGCTTCATTGCGTCATTTTAAGATTTCGAGCTGGTTGCTGGTATTCATAAACTGAATATAAATGTACAAAATGTAAATACATGGATCACGAAAGCATGGGCTCTGCTGTTAGGGGTTCACTATACAGCATGACATGCTGAAAACATTAACCGGTACATAAAAATTGATTTCTCATAAAATGGTTCCTGTGGTCTTGCAAGGGGCGAAAGAAAATGCATCCGTTGATCACCGGTGACAAACTTCCTGTGAAAAATCTGTGATTTGGTCGAGGTGGACGCCGGAGAGAAATTAAACTAAAGAAAGTCAGTAAGCATGACACACACACGCACACACACACACACGCACGTGTGATGTGATATACGAGGCTAGCTTGGATCACACAAGAAGACTTTCCATTATACCTTACATGGAAACATATGAAGGTTGAACTCATGATGCAATGGCCCTCACATAACCTTTACACGCTAAGGCCACGCTATCTTGAGTGCTTGGTAAACCATGACACGTATTTGCTTTATTTGTCTACTAACCATTTGCTGTCAGCCCTATCATTAAAACACCAATAATATCATCCAAATAACTTGCCTGTTTTCCCCCGTGTAAATAGCTAAATCCCAGCAGATACCACATTCCTATGGAGATATGGGGGCAAGGATTACAGAAATAATGGATGCAGTGTAGGATAGGGGTGTGTATGCATGGCCTTACATAATGTTCTAGTTATGAAGTTTTGTTTCTGTCTTGACCACAATGACCCAAAAAAAAAAGTTTTTTATAGTTGTTTTAGCCTTTTTCATTCAATTCTTTCATTTTTACAAACAGTATACTATGAATATTAACGAGTTGTGTTTGTAGTAATTCCACTTTACTCAGTTGTATTTCGACTAAATAAAACAAAATAATAACTAAAAGGTTTTGTTCATTAAGTCTATAGTTTTAGAGTTAAGTCCTATCCATCTAAAAACCATATGTAGATAAAAAAATAATTTAGTGAGTCTAAAATCCTTCCAGTTTCAGGCACACTGAGCAGAAGTCCTGCTTTGCTTCGAGTGTTGACAGTACTACACAAGAAGGGCCAATTTCTGCAAGACTCACCAGATCTCATTTTCCTTCTCAGGACTGGATGGTATCATTAGAGTACAAGTATAAAAGTGAAAAAAAATAGGAGCTACAAACTCAAGAAAACACAACAAGAGATTCTACTGTCGTGAACTCTGTTTTCTTAAAGGAGAGTTATACGCTTGTCTGTCTGTACACAAGTACGCCCTTAATATTCTTTCTCTTTCTGTGGTTATGTGACTCGAGAATTGCCACTGCCAGAAATTGCACGAAGCCCTGGAGCTCTGTGAGACATAACAAAGCTCTGTCTGCCTTTCTCACACTAAGCCGCTGTGTCCTGGCAGTCCCGGGTCCGATCCTTCAGAATTTCCTTAGCTCAGTAGCCGAACTGGACTTACATTACAGACTGATGCACGCACAGTCAGGCTTACACAGCGCTCACAGCCAAAACACCCCTCTCGTAAACCGTAACGCCATTTTACACGCGCCGTGATATTTACTGAGTAATTGAGGAGACAACATTTAAGCTTTAGAGGTTAATATATGTGTTGCGTTTAAGCTTCCTAATTCTCAAATTTATTAGAATAACACAGATCGCAGACAGGCATGAAATTGTTAATAATTGAGTTCTTAGGAGCCGTAGGTCCCCTTCTTGTTTCTTAGCTAATGGCAAAACTGGAAATGAGATTTGCTCCATAAAAGAAGCACGGTTAAATGGGACTAAATCCTTCAGGCACTAATTTGCCGGTGAAGACCTCACCCATCCATCCCTACTCGTTATCCTGTATGCTACATCTGTGTCCACCCCCCCCTTCCCCCACACCTATATACATGCACCTATTCACCCCTAAACCCCAAACCTGTGAGCTAACCTCTAACCCTGTGTTTATGTACAGATCTTGAGTGACTGGTATTTCATTTAGCTGCTACACGCCACCCTTTCGCACGGAGTTTGCCTTGGCCGGTATACCATTACTGGTCATTAAGTTTAAGCTGAACTAATAGGAGACCATTATCCCAGGTGGTCCCTCAGACGAGAACCATAGGGGGTGGGGGGGGGAACGTCTCTCTCCCAGGACCCCACCGCCACGCACCGCGAACAGACAGGTTCAGAACTGGTGTCCGAGACGGGACACGTCCCCCAAGCAAGACGCTGTTCTGCGTGGCGGTGACATGACTTGTTTGTCATTAACATAGGTTTTACATGAAGCCTGGCGCCGTACTGTTTAATGATTAATTCGTTCTCGCAGCAGAAGCAGCACAGCTAGTTGGAGCCAGTCACATTGTGGCAGACACCTCATTTTAGGTGAGCTATTCCGCTCTCTCTGCCCCTTGAGGTGTGTCATCAGAGAAACAGTGTGTAAGCGTGGGGATAATTAACACACACGCGCACACACACACACACACGCGCCACGCTCAGTTGATTTACCAAGCTGTGCACAGGTTAGCTAGCTAGGCTGACTGGCATCACATGTCCATCTGACTATGCTACTATACAGTAATTCACCATTTTAAAAGATATCTTTCACCCTATCCATGTCCTTTGTTTTTGCATTCTAATTAAGAATTTGTATGTTTATTTTAATGTTGATGTTCTGCAATGATGCTCCTCTCTTTGCTCGCCTTGTATCTTGGCTATAAAAGCTACGACAGGACATTAACATGAAGGCACACAAAGGTTAAGGTGGCGGTCGGTAGGCCACTTAGGGCATGAAGCAGCCCATAGTTCTAATAAGTACCATTTGGCTGTCACCTCTGCAGTGGCTGAGCTGCTGCTATAAAGCCCCTTGAGCTCGTTCCCGGGGCTATTTAATAAAAATCTGGCCCAGTGTTTCTCCCAATGCCCACTAGCGGAGGGCTCTGATGATGTAAGATGCTCTCCAACGCCAGCCTCTGTCCCCGCGAGCACCGTCCGATTAAAATGGTTTTTCCGAGGCCGTATTTCTGCTCTCTTTGTCCCCGTGCCAGACCTGGGCTGAAGCACAAGAGAGGAAAATTTACAGATTACCCGATGGGCAGTGGAAGAACTCCACGACGCCAACTGATCCAATATGCAAAGGCCTCCAATAAGTTAATATAGATGAAGGCTTTGGGTTGCCCGCTCTCTGTGGCGTCTGTGTGCGCTCAAGGACACAAGCGTCTCGCCCGCAAACGACTGAAGATACGGGTGCGGCGTGTGCGGGGGTGGGGAAGGGGGGTGGGTTGGTGCCCATTGCGTCTTTGATCTCCCGTCTTAATAACTTTAACGCAACGCCCACCCTGGCACCCGAGAGGCAGGGCAGTGACACGTGGCGTGGAGAGAAACGGTGAGAACCAGCAGCGCTGGCTGCCTCGTCC
>JAODUH010036321.1:0-21485 GCA_027564835.1 Typhlichthys subterraneus
GTATATGTGTGTATATGTATATATAGGTGTATATGTATATATGTGTATATATATATGTGTATATGTACATGTATATATGTGTATATGTACATGTATATATGTGTATATGTACATGTATATATGTGTATATGTACATGTATATATGTATATATATATGTGTATATATATATATGTATATATGTGTATATGTATATGTGTGTATATATATGTGTATATATATATATGTGTATGTGTATATATATATATATGTGTGTGTATATATATGTGTGTGTATATATATATGTATATATATGTATGTGTGTGTATATATATATGTATGTATGTATGTGTGTGTATATATATATGTATGTATGTGTGTGTATATGTGTTTCAATTATTAATGAGGTTAGATGATCTTTCTTAATGTGTATTTATTTTAACATTAATACAAGGGTATTATTATTTTTTTGTCCTGAAAGTGAAATAGTAAAAGACATGACCGTATGAAATCCAATTCACAAAGTTATGTACTCTCAATTTGCAATTGAATTGTAAATAATCGGTTGAGGCACATTTGTGTTTACATGGCTGGGTCATGTAACTAATGTGCTAAAGAATTTCTCTCATTTGTGTGTGTGTGCAACACCTTTTAAATATCAGGTGAAATTTTGTCCTGAGATTATGTAAAGGTTTGATAAATACAGACTGCTCTGTATTACACAGGTGTACATGATGCAAGTACAATGAGTGCACAATATGTTGGTGGTTGTCGTGGTAATGTGTGTTGTCATGTGTAACATTTCAGTTGAATCTAAACCTTAACTTTCTGAAAGGACCAGCAACGTGCCACGCCGGTGGGACCTAAACCCAGGCCAGCCCCCTCTCCCAACCTGCCTAATGGAAAGCCTGCAGAATTCAGTTCACCTCCCCAAATGTATAACAGAACAGGAAACGGTGGGCTGACTGAGCCCAATCCTTCACAAAGTGATCCCCCGCCCTGGGTTCTAGGTCCAGGCCAGACCCTGTGCCAGGTAGGACCTCAGCCCATGAGTGTTAACCATGGCGATAACCTGGGCCTTGACAAAGTCCAGCAGGTCATGGCTAGAGTGCTACTGCTCCAAGAGGATGTTGATGAGTTTGTTGGGAAAAAAATAGACAAGAGTTACCGCTATCTGGAGGAACTCTTGACCAAGGAGCTGTTGGAGTTGGACTCTGTAGAGACCCAGGGCCAGGAGCTTGTGAGACAGGCCCGGAAGGAAGCTGTGCAGAAGATCCAGACCATTCTGGACCACCTGGAGAAGAAAGCTTTCTGAAATGCACTTTTCCTGGGGATCAGCGAGTCTTGCTGTTGTTTTTTGTTCCACATCTTTTTCTGCCAGTCAAGGTTTGAATTCAGCCAGAGTTACCTGGGAGGTATATAATACCAGAAACCTGATGCCTTTATTGGCAAGAACATACAAATACAAACTGAATCATTAAGCCTGTTTTTACCGGTGTAAGACTATATACAGCACGAGCTGTGAACCTATGGTTGTTCATACATATGTTTTGCATCAGAGAGTGTCGAATCTTTGATGCCATGCTTACATTAGCATAATGAAAGGAGGACACTTGAAGATGATTTGCTTAGTGCCACACTCCAAGGTTGACTCTGACCTCTGATACTCTGCGTTAATCTTCATGCTGTCACTCAGGATCAGGGTTATCCCGTAATACAAGGTAAACGCATGCATTCCCTTTCACAAGGCATCCGCAGGGTTACAGGATTGTGGGTTATTATAACATTAATCTACAAGATCTCACATTGCCCCATAGTACAAAATCTGTAACCCATATTAACTTTGTATTCCATGTCATCGCAGGAATAGATTCAATGATTTTCTTTCCATGTGTACTCCTGCATGTGTTGTAATATATCAACTGAATGTGGTACAGTCTTGACATCATCAGTGCCCATCTTTCAGTCTAGATTGTAGTTGATCATAAAAAAATAAATAAAAAAACATGAAGATTGCTGTCCTTATTACTGCAGCTTGTGGATGAATTTACTTCCCAAGAATAATATTTAGATGTGGAAAAACAATCAATTTTTCATTCTAATAATCAGTGTTTCTGCACATATACAAAAACAATGATTTAGAATAGCTTGAAAAAAATTTAGTTTATTTTTTCAACATTTTTCAAGAGGGCAAATGGAAGATTTTTTTGACAAATGTATGTATATTTTCTTCATCAATATTTACTTGTAAACTGACATGTTATGAAAGAATTTCATACAATGTTTTAAACATGGTTTTCTATTCAAAATAAACTTTGTTCATCAGATCAGGATTATGTACTAGTAGGTCTGTCTGGAGTATAATTGACATTATATTTAAGCCTGATTCAAACCCAAAACACGTTTTCAGCTTGCTGTTCACAATTTGTTTTTTTCTTTGAAACATGCTTGCTATTGTGATTTTGCTCCAAAATGTATGTGTATACTATACTCTTTCTGAATTAATGTTTCACTCACAGAAGTGTAAAATAGACCATGCCATTGAAATATCCCTTTATCGTGACGGATGCTGCCTTTTGGACCAAGTGTTGACCAAGTTTTGGTGCTTTTCCTCTTGATTGCTTGAAAATGTACTATTTACAGTGTTGACTTCTCGGACCACAAAGCACACTTCCACTGTCCATCTCAAATGATTTGGTCAATATTGCAAATAGTTTTAGAATAAAAAAACTGCCATAATTTTCTCCAGGCTAAAGAGGAAAAGTACTACCCAAGCTTTAAACTGCGTCAGGTTCTAATGCCAGCCTCTATCATGGTAAATTGATATTTTAGGTTTGATGGCAAAGGCAATTTACACATCTGTGAGTGCACCATTAATACATAAGGATTAGGCTACATACAGTACATGTTAGAGCAGCATATGCTGCCAATGAGATGTGGACTTTTTGCATATTTGGGTATATGACCATGCAAATGGCATTGATGGCATAAGCAGTTGGGAGGGCTACTGTAGATTTGCCTATCTGCCAAAATGTGGTGCATCATGAACCATAACATATGGCAAAGAAGGCCTTGCACAGTTGTGCACCTAAATAAAAAAAAAAAGGGAGGAAGGTGGGGGACCAATTCTACTTTCTGACAAATGGGTGTCTTCAGTGCCCACACATTTAATTATTGTAGAAGAGATCATGTTGGTGGTGAACACTGTCCCAACTTTTTGGGAGTGTGCTGCAGTTATCAAATTTTTAAATTGTGTATGAAGAATTAAATATTTTTATTGTCATTAAACTCGGTACAGTGAAAATTAATGGATTTTTGAGAAAAAATAATAATACATATTTAAAAAAATAAGAGGAATCATTTTTATAAGAGAACAGAATATAATTTAACAAAATAATTAAATTCAGAAGGTAAAACAATACAGTGTGTTCTCTTGTTTCAGTACAGGGTGAATGGAATTTATAAATGGTTCATTTTTGGTTTTATTAGCATTGTCCATATTGTTCTAACGTTTGTGTCGTATCTGTGTGTTCATGTGCTGTGATATTTCACAGCACAGGTGTACATTACTTGACTTAATGTGTGTATATATATATTTTTTTTTTAAATATGAAAATGTTCATGATTGCAAGGACAGCGGGTTCTTGAAGTTTCAGATGTAATACATGTTTCAAACACAAGATGGAACTATTTCCATCTTGTGTGATAGTGAGATACATAGAGATAATGCCAGGATATTTCTAACCTTGTTAAATAATAATTCTAACGATGTGATCTCCAACTTGTCGTTTTATATATATATATTTATAGGAATTAGAATGAATACAAGGTTCTAAAATCACGCAGGCCATAGCTATTTATCCATAAATTACTAAATTAGTATTACACTGTCTTGATTATTCATTGAGGATATTGCCTTTTGTTTGTTTGAGACAAGTGAATATGGCTGGACACATTCAGTCTCCTCTCAACTAGCATTCAGATCTTTAAATAGGCCGCTATTTTGATGCAAAAGCAAAGCATGCAACCCCTTCCCTCAGATTTGTGGGACTCATAATGAGCCTGCCGTTTCCTGGTACACACTGGGGTAAGCAAATTCTGCTAATTCAAACTTCTATTATAGTGGTTTGCAATGAAAAATAAACCGATTTCACAAAGCTCTATACAAGTTTCTCAACTGAGAATTTATTCCATATTCTTTTTTAGTCTATCTTAATCTTGTGAAGGAAACAATGTCATACAAATCCAAACTGACAGCGTCCTGGAATGATGAGCCCCCATCTCGGAAAGTGGAAATTGACATGAGTTCTCCTGGTTTAGCTGTGTTTGAGCTGGAAAAACTTCTGTTTACTGGCAAAGCCAATATCAGCCATGTTGACGAAGTATGGCCAAGCCTTTACATTGGAGACCAGTAAGTATCTGACTATTCATATTATAAACTCATGGATTGTCTGACAGAAAGCATGGCTAGACTGTATGTACAGTATGTGATATCACATAGGGGTACTGTCACTCCTATTTTGTGTAGAAATTGAAATAAAAATGTCCATTCTGTGTACAAATTGAAAATGTATCTCTAATTAAACACTGCCATTGTGAATGAACCTGATAATACACACTACCTCCTGGCATGACCGTCCTGACCTCTCAAGCTCCATGACATGTATTCCCTCCCTACACAAATCGTGGAGCTTTCGAGACTAGCATTTGCAAAGATTTGCTAGGAACAGGTTTGTAGACTTGTTAGGCATATTGTACTGTGTGTATTTGTACATGTAGGATTAATAAAATGTTGCTGAATTATTCATTACAAATTATTAGTGTGTAATCTAATATTGAGGTATAGTGACTGTGAAGTCAAGGGTATGATATTTATATTGATACACATTCCTTTGACTATACAATCATAATGTGTGTAGTCTAACAGTAAGGATGCATGGAACTGTTGGACAGCATCTGAACAGTAATCTTAATAAAGAAGTAATAGTTATTTAAGTTATAAGAGCATAGATAGAGCATCCTGAACTGACAAATATTAGGCTATAAGTAATAAGAGATCACTACTTTTTGTTTTCTCGTAATAGAAAAACAAGTTTTGTTATTGAGATAACGTGATCTTGAGATTAGAGCATTTAAAATATGCAAAAACGGCCTTTCCGTAGTTGCCCAAGTTTAAATGTGAGGAACGGATCATGAATCAAATGTAATATTACAGTATGTAATATAATTTAATGCAATATTAAATTAAAATCAGATCAGAGAAAATGCAAATGTATACACTGCTGAATATAGAGTGTTGATATTTGAAATCAATCGAAACAAAACACCACTCCCGTCAATGCCATAGGGTGGTCTCTCACGGGCTCAACAGTCCACACTGAACACACATTGTGATAGCAGTGTGTGGTGCGGCCTGCACAACTTCACTTTGTTTATGTTCACATTTACAGAGCCAGGGCTGTGAAGGAATGTCAGCGTGCACACAACAAACAGATGTGTGAGGAGATATTTGAATTGACTGAACTGAATTTGACAAAAACGTGTATTAGCTTACAAGCACTGACTCCACCTTTAAATCACTAGCAGCAATATTTGTGGCTGTAGCATTCTCAACAATATTAATGCCAGATACATTGACTGAATATATATTTTTACATAGACACGGTGCAGAGAACCGAGCTGATCTTGCTATGCATCGCATCACCCACATCTTGAATGCTGCTCACAGTAAACGCAGATGTGTGACAGATATATATGAGAGAATGAACATCACCTACATGGGCATAGAAGCTCATGATTCCTGTGACTTTGACATGAGTGTCAACTTTCAGACTGCAGCAGACTTCATTCATGGGGCTCTATGCAAAGGAGGTAAGAAGAAAATTATTATTGTGCACATTATCAGTTAGTTCTAGCTCAATTATTTATATGTTGTGATTTAAGAGTCCACATAATTTGTTTATCAAGGAGGTTAAAGTTTAACTTCTTGGTTTATTCTTGTACCAGTGCATGATTTGGAACGTCTCATCTGTTTTGCAGGAAAAGTCCTGGTGCATTGCCATGTAGGAGTGAGCCGTTCTGCCACGCTAGTTCTGGCCTATCTGATGTTGAAACAGAACCTGACCCTTGTGGAGGCTATTTGTGCTGTGAAAGATCACCGGGGTGTTATACCTAACAGAGGTTTCCTGAGACAGCTCATCAAATTGGAAGGACAACTTTATGGCACTCATCACTGAACATGTCTAATCAGGGCAATGTATTTCAGATTGCTGAATGGATCTTAGCATAGGAATGTGTTAAAATGTCACAAATGTGCATATATTCATTAATGACGGATTGTTACACCAGAGCAAATTAATGCTTATTGAATATGCATTCATATATAAATTGATTAGGCAGGCAGTGTTATTCCTCTGATAACAATCACATTATAAATATACAGACAATTTCAATCTTAAAACCCTATAAGAAAATATATTTATCTGACTTGTTATGGCTTATGGATTATTGTTATTAATGTAACAATCTACCAATGCTTCTCCATGGCCTATTGTATATTGGATATTTTAACTGGTAATGTAAATCGTTTAGGCTTCTCAAGGCTTTTCACTAACCTGAGAAACCCAGAAGTTATCACAACACAGATGTGTTGCACATGCTTATGTGCCTTTATACGTATACTGTAAAAAAGCTTGATGAGGTTTAAATATCAGCTGCCAGGATCCTCACCGCACTAAACCCTGGCAGCATATCACCCCAGCCTGGAAGAACTCCATTGGCTTACTATAAAACATATAATCTCCTTCAAGGTCCTCCTCTTCACCTATAGAGCACTCCATGACGTGGCTCCTATACATAATATCTACTCCACCTCTACACCCCTGCACATGATCTGCGATCATCTGACACTGACCTCCTTATGACCACATATTTTCTGCTGCTGCAGCTGTACCAAAGCTGTGGAACATCTTTCCTCCATTAAACCAATGCTCTAACATCCTAACCACCTTCAAGACCTGCCTCAAGACCCATTTGGTCAGTCACCGTCATGAATAACACCACTCTTTGATGCTGCATGAGTTTGGACTTTAATTTTTACTTACTTGTACAATGTCTGAGAAAGGCACTTTAACAGAGCCACTGCTCCATGTCCCCGACATTTTTTTTTTTTTTTTTTGCGGTGTAATCGGGAATGTTTTCTGGCCTTGATTACTTTCGTTCTGTAGAATAGTCTTTTTCTTCTATACTTTCTGCCACTAGATGGCACACTAGCACCAGCTTCTCAGCCAAACAAGAATGCAGTTCTTGTTGCCGCCCACACATGGCCAGCACTAGGTAAACTGAAAATATGATATTGGTTTACATTAAAACACCCTGCTAGCTAAAGACAATATTCCACTATATCCTTAACATAGTAAATAGTACTTGTTTACTGCTATATTCATTTTTAAGATAGACACCTTTTAAAAATCAACAATGTGAAATACTAAGAAGAACTTTTATACAAAAGTAAATATTTACTCTTAGGCCCGCATTGCCTTCCGATGTGAAATGTCTTGTGGTGCTGAATGTGGGCAGTGCAGGAGGTGACACACACGGAGCTCAGTTTTACAGTTTGTGGTATGAGGTTGGTCACCGTCAGACATAATTGAGCGGGTGTTGTTTTTCGACCGTAAAGTGTCTAGGGGTTTGTAATTATCATTAGAAACATTGTACAAAACAATGAGGATAGACATATTTCTAGGTTAGCCCAGCAATCCATCCTACCTTGCTAAGAAAAATACATCCAATTGCAGCCCTGTGGGGTCAACAACACACATGTCCTTGTTGTTTGATGCTGTGATTTCAGCAGTCAAAGTTCACCTGTGTTGAACTCTGGACGAAGTGAAAATACTATTTTGCATAACCATAGGATGAGTAATGTAATCTATTAATAATAATAGATTACATTTTAAGGTAGCCAGAGCCAGTGTGTGCGTGTTTCTCTGTGACTTCATCTGGAGCTGTACATTTCTCCACCAGTCCCACAAGTAGCCTGACTCTCCGACCTACAGTATAGAAGGTGGTTTTACCATTTGCTAGCAGGACAAGTTAGGCTACATTATGAGCTAGATAATGTGTGCATGTGTACCATCAATTTCGAAAAATTGTGACGCCACATGTAAACACCAACCCGATAACCGGAAACCGTCAATTGCAAATTGTAAAGGTTCTATTCCGATAGACAAAAAAGTGTCCATGTAAACCCAACTAGTGTCTCTTGTGTTAGTAACATAACCAATGATTAAAGAGAAAGAGGACAAATACACAAAGTAAATTTGCAAAAGTAAAGACAACATACCAAATAAACATCAAAGTTCAGGTGCTCCGATCAATCCTTAAAAAGGGTGTGCTTCCCTCTGTGCTTAGTGGATTCTCTTGATTAGTTTCTAGCTCCAACTGGCAAAAGGTGAGCAATTTCTTTGTTATTTATGTTTAACAATGCATTGTAAAAACAGAATGTTTAGAACCATGAATGTGTTAAATGTTCTGCAGTAATACTGTGTGCCACTGCTGTATGGAAATTTTCTAAAACCATAAATGAGGGTGGCAACACTTCACAAATGGTAGCCAATACATTTTCAATTTCTGTTTCTGCTTACACAATCAAAAAGGGTTCATTTGGAATTTGTATATAATATTCTAGAAACGTTTCATAAATCATTCATCCCTATACCCAGGTCGGACGGCCAATTTCTACAACAGGGCCGCTGCAGGTCTGTGTAATTATTTAGAATGGTAAGAGATGTTTTCACTAAACGAGACCCTAAATGAGGTCATCCCAAAGAAGTTCTATTGATAATGTGAATGCCAATAATGTGCAAGCCTCTTTTTCACAAATGTTTATGTGATATTCTACCAGTTTAGTGCACTCCCCTCATGAGCAGTCCTTGAGACAGGCATAACTTTGCTGAGGTATGCATAATCTAACAATTATTGCGGGTCTGTCTTAGTTCTCCATGATGCATGTAGCGTTGAGTCTCTGGATTTTATCAGTTGTGATCTTCCTCGGAAAGGGTGACCACCATGAAAGTCATGAGCACCATGAAGATCATGGCGCTCATGGTAAAAAACACCATCACCATGGCGGTCATGGGCACCACCACCATGGAGGCCATGGGCACCACCACCATGGAGGCCATGGGCACCACCACCACCACCATCACCACCATGAACCTCAGAAAAACATTTCAATGGTGACCTCAGCCAACCAAGATTTTGCCTTTGACCTTTACAAGAGGCTAGCAGCGGTTCCAGACTCACGCGGCAAGAACATCTTCTTGTCACCATTTTCCATAAGCGCGGCTCTAGCTGCCTTGTCCGTGGGAGCTCGGGGAGAGACCCACCAACAGATCTTCAGAGGGCTCCAATTCAACAGCTCACTGACGCAGGCCAGTGTAGACAGTGCCTTCAAATCGTTCCTCACGACACCTCATAAAGATCGCAGTGCAGGAACTGCAGTGTTTGTGCATAACACCTTCAAACCAGAGCCTCAGTTCATGGACACATTGAAGCAGTCATACCTAGCAGATGGTTTCACTGTTGA
Source organism: Typhlichthys subterraneus (assembly GCA_027564835.1). Classification (NCBI taxonomy): domain Eukaryota; kingdom Metazoa; phylum Chordata; class Actinopteri; order Percopsiformes; family Amblyopsidae; genus Typhlichthys; species Typhlichthys subterraneus. Next base: position 9,564 of record JAODUH010036321.1, read on the forward strand.
CTTCACCAAAACCACTGAAAGTGCCAATACCATCAACAAGTATGTGGATGACAAGACCATGGGGAAGATAGACAAGCTTGTTGAAGACCTGGACCCAGCCACAGTCATGTATCTCATCAGCTACATATACTTCAAAGGTAACATTTCTGACTACTCTGCACAATCTACATGATAGTATACATATTATACTGTAATATTGTCAAATGTTGACTCCTATAGGGCAGTGGAAGAAACCATTCAACCCAAATCGCACATATGAGGAAATGTTCAATGTAGATGAACAGAACCAGGTTTGATATTAAACCATTTACAGTACATACAATGGTCTAGGTCAATACAATTTATTAGCACTGTGTGTTCTTGTATTATTCCTTGGGAGTTGTTTTATGGTTGATATTGTGATCCTCTAGGTTCCAGTACAGATGATGTATCAGGAAGACATGTTCCATGTCTACCGTGATCAGGGGATAAATGCATCTGTCCTCCAACTGTCTTTCAACTCCTCTACCTCCATGCTGTTGGTGTTACCGGACAAGATGTTGGATGGGGTAGAAGAGGCCATTTGCCAGAGTCATGTCAATAAGTGGTTTAAATGGATGAAGCCTAGGTTTGTTAAACTATCTTCATTGGAAAAAGTTACTGCCTGTTTTAGTTGTAGGTTTTTAACATTTAGACAGACACAAACACACTGAATACTGTATTTCAGCTGCAGGCATATACTGTAGAATGACAGATCCTAAAACTGATGTATCCATATTTCTTCTTTAGGAAATACAAAATACATGTTCCTAAGTTCTCCATCAAGGCATCTTACTCCCTTAAGGATGTGTTGAGTGAGATGGGGATGCAAGACATGTTTGGTTTATCCGCTAATTTGAGCGGAATATCAACGGGACCCCTAGCCGTCTCAGAGGTAAAGAATGGAAGCTTTATTATTTCCTTGTCTTTGTCCAGCCTTACCATTTAAATGACCATACCAATTGTGATTCTGTGCAGGTTGTGCACAAGGCCACTTTGGATGTAGATGAAGCTGGAGCAACTGCTACAGCTGCTACAGGTGTTGGTATCATGCTTATGTCCCTTCAGCATGTTCCTGTCTTGAAGTTCAACCGTCCGTTTATGGTCATCTTGACAGAGTCAGACACACATAACATTCTTTTCATGGGAAGGATTGTCAACCCTATTATCTGAAGATAAACTCACATAGCACAGCTGTTATTTTGGCCATTAAAGCCTATAAAACTGGATGTACTGTATGTGTGTCTTGTTTATTTTAATTTGTTTATTTATTGTTTTTTGGGGTAATGTACTGTAATAACACAAACAACTCAGTCGTTTATTAGTAACTACTAATACATAAATACATACTGAATGAGGTAGAATGAAAAGGAACCCTAGGTTCATATAAAGGTTAATTAATCATATAAAGGTTAATATGATACTTGGCATTCTGTTCTTCACGTGTCATAACGTATTACATAACACAATGTCTACAGGGCAGAACACCGGCCACCTGAGTTTAAGGAGAGAAGCATGAGTTTCCAAATAAGGTCATTCATAAACTGATAGGCTATGCAATGTATTCTTAAATTTAAAGTCTGGATACTATACGAGACTACTTGATTCTTGTCCAACTTCATGCTCCATCTATTTAATGTGACCATGCTTTAAAATGAATATGACCATGCAACTCTCACCAGGGTGAGAGACCCAGAAGAATTTTTATTTCTATTTTTTAGCAACGGTTTGATGGTATACAGAGGTTTGTGTGTCCACAAATATAACACATTTATTTAAGTTAAAAACAATTTAACCAGGTCAGGAAACACTAACAGTTTGCTTATATAGAAATAAAGATGGAGGCTTGCCTGTTAAAATAAAACAATACATGGGGTTTAACCAATTATAGCTCTATGGGCTCTATGGGTTTAACATTGCTCACAGAGTTGGGGGAAATGTGCTGGTGAAGAACGTGTACGTGTGTGTGTGTGTGTGTGTGTGTGTGGGGGGGTAAATAAACAATTTCACAAATTACTAGGAACCAAGGTAAATCAAAAACTTATGAAGAACAGCTGTGTGGCTGAACAGTGCAATCATGTAACAAAACAAACGTTATTCACACATACTGTACATTTAAAGATAAGATAGAAAACACAAAGCCACCAAAGATAACATTGCGACTGCTTATATTCTCTAACTGAAGGCTTACTACTGCTATGTCTTGCCGCCAGACAATGCTACAACAAAGCACTTTCAATAAATATGAATGATGGAATACAACATTAAAGGTAACATTAAGGTGGTGAGAGGCAATTAAAAATAACCTTATGTCATCACAATGAGTCAGTAGTAGACATTTTGTTCAGCTGTGTCTCCAGGTTAATCTAAAATACACATGCAAAATCAATGCAAGTAAGCCATTAACAGATTTAAAAGGACAGCCTTGAAAATCTGTTACAGTAAATCACAGGAGGAAGATGGACCGTCATGTTGGTGCATATTCAGAATGTGGTTCAGTACCACTTGGCAACAATCTCCTTCCACTTGCTGAGCTTGCTCCTGAGCAGTACATGTTATATATGGGGCTTGCTGATTCCTGACTTCTTGACAAGACCCTCTTTGTGAGCTAGACTTTAAATTTTGTAGAATTAGTGTTAGCTAAATTAATCCTGCATAAAAGCAATGCTCAAACACATAATTGCAGTCAGAAATATCACTTCTAATTATAATTGATATGAAATGCATATCTCTTGATATACTTCATGAATTTGTTTATATACAGTATGTGCCAGAAATCTTGCCTATACAGACAATTTGTGAGCTGAAGCTGCTCTGCATACATCAGACTCAGGAGAATACCAGATGATGATGATGAACATAACACTGTGATGGCTTATATTTCTAAATTAGTTGTATGTTCCTTATGATGCGATCTCTTTTTCAGAAAGTTTTTTTTTATTTGTCGTGTTGTTGTTGTTGTTGTTGTTAGAATTGCAGTTGACTTTGTGTACACTGAAAGCAGTTGAAACATGAAACAACTTGTGTCAGTCTTATTTGGCTGAGTTGTATACAGGAATTAGACTGACAGCATTCCTGGATGATACAATTGGGCTCTGCTGGAAAAGGACAGGTAGCCAACAATCACATTAGATAGAAATTCATATTTTCATGTATTCACTGGTGCGTACAGTTCACACCTCAACTCCCACTTGAATAACTATACTTTTTTATCTGATAATTATAGTTTAAATTACTTAAGTTCAACATGTGTTGTAATGTAATCAGTTATAAACATTCTGCAGTGCCCTAGTCTAGACCTGGACACGTCTAAACTTGATAATACCTTATGGTGTACCTCATAGTTCACAACCTTTCACAGAGACCTGCATAGCAAATAAATCAAAGTTCAGTTGCTCTGATCAATCCTTAAAAAGGGCACACCTCTCCCTGTGCGTGATGCTTTGGTTTTCTTTGATTACTAGTCACTAGCTCCAACTGGCCAAAGGTGAGTGATTTCATTCAAAAGTCTTTATATTTTTTCTTTGTGATGAATATTATAAACAATGACAAAACATAAATATACAGTTATAAACATGTATGGATAAACGTTACTCTTTTGTGCTCTTATTGCAAGAACATATAGATTATTTGCAGTAATACATGTTTTATGTGGTATTTTGTTCCATGAAACAAATGTTATTTTAAAAAAAAACAGAACAATCAATCCATCAGCACTTCATATCGGTTAGCAATTCGATTTACATATTGTATTTACTGTTATTTTAAAATAACAGTATTTTTTATTTATTGTGTGATTAATCGCACATCACAAATGTTGTTTTGACAATGATGTCCTGAGAATTTTCAGGTCAACTCAGTATGGTGTGGTCACACATGCGCAAAATTAACATTCGCCCGCCTTTCACTTCCATTCTATATGACCGAAGGTGCGAATAAAGCATTTGCTTCCGGTGGCGAAGCAATTTCGCATCTTCATTTCATCTAGATTTCAACACTGATGAACTTGGGCCTAAAAACACAGCATCATCCAACAGCAAGGATGCGTGTGTGAATGACACCACAGGGCTGCGATTGGACATAGTTTTCTTAGTGAGGCAGGATGGAATGGAGGAGGCTTTGATTATGAATCAGAAGGCCTGGCCAGTTTTTCATTCACATATGTGTGACTGCAGCCTAAAATACTATAATCCACAATGTACTGTACATAAACTCTCTCTCTCTCTCTCTCTCTCTCTCTCTCTCTCTCTATAACACACATACAGTACTGTACATAAAGATTGATAGGTGTACTGTATTCTTGCCATCAAATAACCTGCCGCAAATCATATAGTAGTAATTATACTACTGATAATATTAGTGCCCACAAGAATACAAACATGTAAAATGTTTCACATGATGATCTCTGCGGTAATCTATCATTTGCATGATGGCGGTGGGGAGAACCAGTTTAGTGCACTTGCCTAGTCAGCAATTCCTGTGACTTGAGCAAATATTGGCTGAGGTATTGCATAATCTCATGATACGTGTATGCGTACTTCTGTCTTAGTTCTCCATGATGCATGCAGCGTTGGGTCTCTGGATTTTATCAGCTGTGGTCTTCCTGGGAAAGGGTGACCACCATGAAGGTCACGGGCACCATGAAAGTCAAGGGCACCATGATGGTCACAAGCACCACGATGGTCACAAGCACCATGATGGTCACAAGCACCAAGGAGGCCATGGGCACCATGGAGGCCATGGGCACCACCACCATGAACCTGAGGCAAACATTTCAATGGTGACCTCAGCCAACCAAGATTTTGCCTTTGACATTTACAAGAGGCTAGCAGCGGTTCCAGACTCACAGGGCAAGAACATCTTCTTGTCACCATTTTCCATAAGTGCGGCTCTAGCTGCCTTGTCCGTGGGAGCTCGGGGAGAGACCCACCAACAGATCTTCAGAGGGCTCCAATTCAACAGCTCACTGACGCAGGCCAGTGTAGACAGTGCCTTCAAATCGTTCCTCACGACACCTCATAAAGATCGCAGTGCAGGAACTGCAGTGTTTGTGCATAACACCTTCAAACCAGAGCCTCAGTTCATGGACACATTGAAGCAGTCATACCTAGCAGATGGTTTCACTGTTGACTTCACCAAAACCACTGAAAGTGCCAATACCATCAACAAGTATGTGGATGACAAGACCATGGGGAAGATAGACAAGCTTGTTGAAGACCTGGACCCAGCCACAGTCATGTATCTCATCAGCTACATATACTTCAAAGGTAACATTTCTGACTACTCTGCACAATCTACATGATAGTATACATATTATACTGTAATATTGTCAAATGTTGACTCCTATAGGGCAGTGGAAGAAACCATTCAACCCAAATCGCACATATGAGGAAATGTTCAATGTAGATGAACAGAACCAGGTTTGATATTAAACCATTTACAGTACATACAATGGTCTAGGTCAATACAATTTATTAGCACTGTGTGTTCTTGTATTATTCCTTGGGAGTTGTTTTATGGTTGATATTGTGATCCTCTAGGTTCCAGTACAGATGATGTATCAGGAAGACATGTTCCATGTCTACCGTGATCAGGGGATAAATGCATCTGTCCTCCAACTGTCTTTCAACTCCTCTACCTCCATGCTGTTGGTGTTACCGGACAAGATGTTGGATGGGGTAGAAGAGGCCATTTGCCAGAGTCATGTCAATAAGTGGTTTAAATGGATGAAGCCTAGGTTTGTTAAACTATCTTCATTGGAAAAAGTTACTGCCTGTTTTAGTTGTAGGTTTTTAACATTTAGACAGACACAAACACACTGAATACTGTATTTCAGCTGCAGGCATATACTGTAGAATGACAGATCCTAAAACTGATGTATCCATATTTCTTCTTTAGGAAATACAAAATACATGTTCCTAAGTTCTCCATCAAGGCATCTTACTCCCTTAAGGATGTGTTGAGTGAGATGGGGATGCAAGACATGTTTGGTTTATCCGCTAATTTGAGCGGAATATCAACGGGACCCCTAGCCGTCTCAGAGGTAAAGAATGGAAGCTTTATTATTTCCTTGTCTTTGTCCAGCCTTACCATTTAAATGACCATACCAATTGTGATTCTGTGCAGGTTGTGCACAAGGCCACTTTGGATGTAGATGAAGCTGGAGCAACTGCTACAGCTGCTACAGGTGTTGGTATCATGCTTATGTCCCTTCAGCATGTTCCTGTCTTGAAGTTCAACCGTCCGTTTATGGTCATCTTGACAGAGTCAGACACACATAACATTCTTTTCATGGGAAGGATTGTCAACCCTATTATCTGAAGATAAACTGTACTGTATTCACTATAGCACAGCTGTTATTTTCAATATTAAATTCTGTATAGCCTGGTGTATTGTGGCTTCTTGTTCAAAGTATTGTATTTGCAGCATATTGCTTCTTTTCTCACACTTCACAATAAGGCACAAACTCAGTAGTTTCTCAGTAAATAATACATCTAATATGTATAAAATACAAAAACTGGTTCATAATTTAGTATTTTGCAGCACAATTAATGGGCCATTTACCAGCATGTAATTACTTTTCAGAATGGTAGTGAAATGTTTGGCTGTACTAGTAATCTGCATATTTGTTCTTCAGAGACACGACAAACTAAATATAAAGTAAAACAAAAAAAAAGCACAAGATAATATAATAAACCTATTAGATTTAATGTTAGAAATATAATAAAATAGACCGGCAAAAGTTCCCTGTATAATTGACACGGTGTCATGGGGTGAAGTATAGTGTGTACGGTGTAGCTTTAAACATCTCATCGGTGACAGTCTAATGGATGAAGGGATAAGCTGTGTCTGAACTTGCTGGATGTGCACCAGCTGTATAGGCCTACCAAATGTCAGAAGGCAGCAGTCTTTATTTTTATATAGCTGAACCAGCCGGTTGTGTAAGTGTGTGTGTGGCCCACAAAGCATTAGTTTTGGTCTGGGAAGCTTGTGTGCTTAGACATATAGAACTTTATCAATAAAAGAGAGTATAGGCTACTAATAGACGAGCCTACTCATAAGCATTCATGTAGATGTTGCTGCTGCAAGCAATTGGGATATTCTCAAGAAATCCCACCAGTTTGTTTGTCAGGCTATTAGGCTACCTAAATGTCTATACATTAGGGGTCTCTGTGTCGTCTTTGTGTGTTTCTGGCCCTTGTTTCTCTTTCTTTTTCGCCGAGTGTGGTGAATGAGAGATGCTGTCACGATCCTGGTGGATGGTGCGGCTCCAGAAGGTTTTTAGAAGTGCGTCATTACAAGTTGTCATTGGGGGAAGTTCCTGCCTTGGTCAAGGACAGTGTGTCTATTGCAATGTTTCTGAGCTGGGAAAGAGAACTGCGTGCAGAGCCATTGGATGTGTGTTTGTCATCTCCACGGTGGAGGAGTGTTGTCACGAGGTGGTGCTGACATGGTCCCGAACTATGTATGGATGGCGGTGGCTATTGCTGCAGAAGCCAAGTCCCTAATTCAGACAAGCGCTATGGTTGTTGAGCGGTCCTGGTCATGTCTAGGGACATTTCCTTGGACCTGGGACTCACGTGGCATCTGTCAGTGTCACTCTGACCTAAGACTCCTGTGGTGTCTGTTAATGCTACAATTGCTACAAACTCTTATTTAACAACTTACAAAATGCTTTAAATCTTTCCGATGTGTTAGTTCTTAAGTACGGCACAATGTGGAAATTATTATACGTAGTATTAGTGCTAAATTTTGTTTGCCTACCATCACCTATTGCATCTTAACTGTCCTGGAGGGGTGGATTCCTCCCTCTGTGGTCCCTTCCCAAGGTTTCTTCCCTTTTTTTTCCCCATGTGTTTTTAATGAAGTTTTTCCTTGCCTGTGGGGAGGAACAGGTTAAGGGGTGTTGTTTGTTTCCATGTGAAATGTGGGCTGTAAAGCCCTTTGAGACTGCAATGTGATTAGGGGCTATATACAGTATATAAAATTGACTTGAAATGGACTTAACTTGACTACCTGACAGGAGGACATTTTAAATGTGACTTAAGATTTTTGTTCAGCAAGTAATCACATTTTACAATGTAACCAGCATATTATTTTTGTAGAAACTAATTGCAGACAAGTGTTATATGTTATACTATATTGGTAAATGGTAAATGGTAAATGGACTGCATTTATATAGCGCTTTTATCCAAAGCGCTTTAAATTATTTGCCTCACATTCACCCATTCACATACACATTCATACACCGATGGCGATGTTAGCCATGCAAGGAGAGACCTGACCACCGGAAGTGTTAGGTGCCTTGCTCAAGGACACTTCGACACTTGGTGAGGAGTTAATGCAGGGTTTAAACCAGCGAGTTATTGATCACCTATCGCCCTGCTCTAGTGTCTCCTTTACATTTCCACTTGTTTCCCTTAACCTTAAATAAGATCTGTTTAGAAAACTACAAATAAGATCTCCAGCTGTTAATAATTCCCTTTTCTCAAATATATTTAAATCTAGGGGGAGTTGTCTGGTGTTTGTCATTGATTTGGCTGTTCTTTTCTCATAAGGGTTGGTGGTGGTGGTGGTGGTGGTGGAAGGGGGGGGGGGGGGCGGATTTCGGAAGGAGGAACAGTTGAGTTAGGTGATCTCAAAATAAGAATCTGATTTGTTTCTCAAACGACTGAGCAGATGTGTCATTACTTCATTAGAAGTACAGATATTTGTGTAAAAAATGACTGGTAAAAGTAAAAGTACTGATTCAACTTCTGTACTAAAATAAAAGTAAAACAGTAGACCTACAGGTTCTAACATGTATTGAAAAGTAAAAAGTTAACTTTTTCTAAGTACAACAGTTGTAGAATTAGGCGTAACACCGGCAGTTTCAGGGCAAAATCTAATAACTGAACCTCGATTAATGTTTTAATATAATGTAGATGAGAGAAGTTGCCATTAAATTGATGGTTTAGTCGCCAGATTTGCCAGTGCATTTTCTGTCTCTCATTTATAATAGTCTTCTGGTAAATCTGAATGAATTAAGTTAGTTTATACCGTTAGAACTGATGGTTTCTGAAATATGATCTAACCCTTAACTGTTTAATCATATTACGTTTCTCTTTGTCCAGTCTATAGGTTGAAATCGATCATTATTGGGAAGGTGCACAATTATTCAAAATAGACATTAGCACTAAAGTTACTAGCCTGTTTTGAAAATGTAATGAGTAATGTAGTATAGATATTTGTGTTAAAATGTGCAAAGTGAGTAACATAAAGATACATGAAAAATTATACTTAAAGGCCTACAAGTACTGTATTTGTACGTAGTTACTTCCCAGCTCTGAGACTGAGATACGGTAAGTATATAAGCAAGCCACGTCCCCTCTGAGGAACAATTACCAAGTTACTACAAATTAACTACTACATGTTTGAGTTCGATTATTTTTCCTGAACTGAAAAGACTTTCTGTTCGTCATTCGATTGCAGAGTCTGTGACATTTTAGATATGGCCGAAACTATTGGTGGGGTAGGCACAGAGGAAGATCAAAATGAGCCTTGCGTTAAAAAAGAAAGGATAAAATACACCCCAGAGGAGGAAGCGAAGCTAGAAAGGCAGCATTTCTGGAAAGTGATCGATGCATTTAGATATTACAGGTAGGAGCACCTAAAACAATACAGTATAACACAAAGGCTTTGCCCACCAACAGAGAAGATGCTTAACGTTAGCTACGGCAGCCACCTAGCCAACAGAAACAATGCTCTTCGTTGGATGGAAAACGTCACGGCGACTGATCTGGTCGTAGCATATAGTTATATAATGTGTAGAACTTTTATTCACTCTTCAAAGGCAGAGAGAGTTTTCTGTGCCAGTTGTTTGCAGGCAGAGTTAACGGGCATTTGACTTAATTTCTCAAAGCTATGTAACGTTACGTTAAACAATAAACAATAAACGTTCTGCGGCTCCTATTCTAGCCTCACTTTCGAACATGGTAATTCTTTTTCATGTTTATCATAGTATACATCTCATAACATAGACATGCGTAATAATCACAACCCATCATTGTTTTCTTGCGTGTTCGCTATAGGGTTCATGTACAGGAGCAGGTTAAACGTGCAGAGCGCCAGTTCAAGAGTCTGTCTCAACGCCACCAGATGCTGCTGCCAGGGGTTTTATCTAACCTGACACGAATCAACCAATGTGTGGACCACAACCAGGAGGTGCTACAGGCCATTGTCCTCAACTGTATCAATATGTTTGAGAACATGGAGTATGGTGAGGAGGTAGGGCTGATCGCCAGCGCTACAGTTAGTGCATGCACTCAGAGGATATTGTAAGTGTCTATGCATAAGTATGTTCAGCATGTTATATTGTATAATATATCATATAAATGTATATGTATATGTGTGTAGGGAACAGTGACCCTTGACCATCTTTCGGCCTGTCACCAAAAAACAATACTTAAGTTGCCTATTAGTGATCAGAACCAGTGTGCAACTCTTAACAGTTGCCTATGTGTTGGCATTGAAAGCAAACCTCACACATACACACACGCAAAGTGCATAAGATGCAGTACAGCCTGGTCTACATATTTCTTGAATTGTGTATTGTATTAACACTACAGTAGGTTATTAAAACACTTGATCTTAACAGGCCTATGTTTCTCCATACACACAAACCTTTTAGATCCGGCTTTTAAATCAGACAACCAACAATATCGCCAAACAGACCAAGCATCTTAAATATTACCGTTACTAACAACAACAACTAAGAACCATTAGTTTCTTGTAGTCTTTAAATTTTCCCTCACCTGATAAATAAGGCTGTAGTGCACTGGATGGGTGTGTGCGTCTGGTGCTACAAATCCTGGTGCTCTGGCCTCTCTACCGAAGTTGTCCGTATAACCGTATCCTTGTAGATGACATGAAGCTTACCTTGTTCAAGTGTGGTTCAAAGCTCCGCAATACGTTTCAGACACAATTTCATATCCATCTCTTTAGTCTGCTACAGCTCAAGCAAAACAGCAAAGATTTTAGAATAATAGAAAGATGTATTTTAATGCATTTCAGAAATGGTACACTTTTTGTCTTTTAAGTGAGCGTGTCACCAACGGCATTTTGCTGTGTAGGCTGAGGTAAGCTCTGGCATACTCTCCTTAAGACAGTGTGCAAAACATTTGTTTAGTGTTGCCATGGGAACACGTTTGAAAAGAGGTCCATCTGTAATGTATGGTGTCAACTTCAATGTGGTCAATGCTCCAGAATGTGCCCAAACACTTCTTGATGATTGACATATTCAGTTTATCTTGACTATACAGTATATTCCTCCATCAAGTACTGTAGGTTAGCTACAGTTTGTTTGGCAGTACCATTAAGCAGTCACAATACAGTCAGCATGATTCACAACACAAGCTGGGGGGACTCACTCACCATTACTGGAATGATGTTGAATTTCTTACAGGATGTCCCACACCATCACATATCAAAATGATTGGCTAATGAAACTGTGCCCCAATCAAATATGCACCCATTCACTTGAACGTGGAAGTTTCTTGCATCTGGGTACTTAATATACCCATTAAAGGCTCTGCACGCAATGCAGACAGTTGTTAAAAATGTACAGGCAGTTCACACTATTCTGCCTAGCAACTATCACAAGAAAATGTGATTGGTTCAGTTTTCCCTAATTTGCTTTCATGGAATACAGTTTAAGAGTCAGGGGAGAGTCTGCTGCTAAACTTTAACTTTAACGCAAAGTCAAAAATGTTGTTTACCTGTAGTTTACAAATCAATGAAATATATAAATTAGGTTATATTACATTTTATAGTAGCCCTTCACTGAATACATTGAGGGCACTATATATATATATATATGTGTATGTGTGTATGTGTGTATGTATATATATATATATATATGTGTAT
>JAODUH010036331.1:0-21482 GCA_027564835.1 Typhlichthys subterraneus
TGGATAAAAACTCTAACCTAAAAACAACACGAACATGAAGAGAATATGATGAATATTTTTATATATTTAGGGAAATTCATTTCAAAATGAAATTAACTTGTCAAATTATTATCATGATTTATGTTAGGCCAGCAGAGAAGGCCTTGCTGTCCCTGACGGCCCACCACTGCCACTACTATTTCAACTGTTTTGGAAGTAGGCCTTCACAGAGCGAACACCTCAGCATTGATTAGTGTATCTGTTGCATGAGTGTATTGATTGATTGATGCCAACTCAAGAGAATGATAAACTGACATGCAATACATGGACAGAATGATGTCACATTCCGTGCCAAAGGACCAGTGCATGGCACGCAATGGGGAGTATGGTATAATTAGCATTACATTCTGCCCCACTTAGCATCGTGTGCTACAAAAGAGCTGGGTATGATTAGAATAAAATCAAAGTTTCTATTGTATAAGTATATCTACTGTATAACAATAGACCAGTGTATGATTTAACAATACGTAGTCTTTACAATGTTAATCGAATGTGTGATACAGATATTGTAACGGTAAAAAGGCACTCAACTTTGTTCCATGAACTTGGCCCATTTTAGCAAAAAGGCATGTTTTTACTGTGTAGTTTTAATATGGATGTAGAGCTCCAACGAGGCAGGGGGGAACCCTGCAGGCAGAGGGAAGGGAGATCATATTTTGTGTGTGTGTGTGTGTGTTTATTGGGGTCCTTTCGAGGAGGTGCTTGGCTGAAGGACAGATAGGAGAAAACTAGGTTTTTTAACACCCCAGTGCACATATTCCCCAAAGACACTAAGGCAATATCATTTAGATAGGCACTAGTACTGCAGCCTGAAGGTGCACAAACACATCAGCACAGAAAGCACAGTGTGTACTTTTGGTCACCCTGCCAGACATGTACTACTGAGTTATGTAACACTGATAGAAAATGTACAGAATTACTCTGTGAGTGGGTTTGAGGTCCAATTATCCCCTCTGACCTGTGGGATGCATCTACCCACAAATGTAGATTTACAAGCATACCTGTGTAGCGGTTATCATCATTACATCTGTCCTTTTACGAGTTTACTCCTTGTAACATGCACTTCAGTTTTGTGGTCAGTTATCTTGTCTAAAGAAACCCAAATAGGTACGACTCGTTTTGAAATTATTCAGCTAAAGTTATTGTCTTGTCTAAAACAAGCCGGTCAATCAGAGTTGGAGGCAGTTATGACATCATTTTTGGATTGCAACCAATCGTCTTTGACAAATCCAAAATGTTCAAACTCAAATGGAGGCAAAGTGTGTCAGAAAAGCAATGCTATGCAACCTTTAACCTTGGGCCCAACATTCTGTCTCCCTCCTCAGGAAAGTACGCAATGAGGGACCTGGTCAACCGCCTCCCAGGCGGGAACACCACCCTGCTGTCGGACGAGACGGTGGCGGCCATCTGCTGCACCCTACACGAGGTCACCAGCAAGAACATGGAGAACGCCAAGGCGCTGGCCGACACGGGGGGCGTGGAGAAGCTGGTCAACATCACTAAGGGCAGGGGAGACAGGTGCGCTGCTGGCACATGACTTGTTTTAGATGGAGCCCAGTGCAGCAGGTCACCACCGGACAGCTGACTCGATACGCAAACGCACACGCTTGTAGTTATCAGCAGAATGTAGCATATCTGACACATGGCCTTTGTAGCGTACTGTAGCATGGCCTGAATGAATGTCACTGAGCAGAACACACACATACACACACACACACACACACAGAGCCCTGAATGCTGAGGAAAGAACGAGTCATAGCCAGGGGGAAGGTTGTTTTATATATGTGTGGTTAAACCCCCCTTCAGTGGAAAAGTGGTATGCTAGCTATTTCAAGCATACTGTGTATTCAGCAGTGCAGCAGCACACTTAAAAGCACACTATTCTACACACCTCCTTACTCCCTACTAAAATATAATTTGCTTCCAAACTCTGGAGGGAGCTTTGAAATGAGGCCGCTGTGACTGATAAGCCGCTCAACAACAGGTGTGTGTGTGTGTGTGTTCTTGTGTCCTAGGTATTCTATGAAGGTGGTGAAAGCAGCAGCTCAAGTGCTGAACACACTGTGGCAGTATAGAGACCTGCGTACTATCTATAAGAAGGTACGTGGATCAGGGTGTGGCTGGGATTAGTTAGACCTTCTGGAAACAATGCAAGCCTGCAGAATAAAATCTGTTGTCCCATAGTCCATCTAAAGTAGAATACAAGTGTTATGTATTATGATTCAAATGGTATTTGATAAATGACATTTATCTTCACCGTTTTGTGCCTCACGGTGCCCAAATACCGCAGCGTCTCTGTGTACAGACAGCAGAGAGGCGTTATCATAACGAGTAACAGATTTCACAACGGCCTGCATCCTCTGCGCTTGCAGTATTCTAACCACGACTGTTTCCCTCAGGATGGCTGGAACCAAAACCACTTCCTTACACCAGTGTCAACGCTAGAGCGCGACAGATTCAAATCTCAGCCCACTCTCGCCAGCGGCAACATACAGATGTCCCCCGTCAGCCACCCCGGTAGGTCCAGATGTTTGCGTCCGTGCCAGAACAGATACCACCCCCTGTTACTCAGCGTTTACAGTAACAGGCCCAGAGGTACACTGTAAACACAGTGTAGATAAATGGTTAGCAACTATACTCCGCCGAGGCCCCGCCTCTTTAGTCCAATAAAACACAGATGAACAGTAGATTTCCCTCCGTTGCTACGCGTAGGCTAACAGCGACCTGTTTTGTTTCCCACACAGCTGGCAGTGCCACATCCTCCCCTGCTATTCTGGGCATCAAAGAGCACCGCTCAGATTATCAGAGGGCACCGTCAACTATGCAATTTCATAATTACCACGGGGACAACAACATCCATAAAAACCAATATTCAGGTATGTATGTATTCATCGCCCGCTGCACACATCAGCATAGCGCACACTGCTTAAAGTTGAGTAAAGTCCCGAGGGATTTAATTAAAACCATACAGACTGTAATAAGAGGAGGCCTCCATGTGAAGGCTGTAATCTATTTCACCCCTCACTGCGCTCCAAACCAGTTCCATGCCTTCTTTGACCGCTCTGCCAACCACCAGTATCAACAAAACTCTTTACCCCTTTACTCTTACCGCCCCCACCATAGCTTAGCAGCTCGCAGATGAAATACAATAAACAAAGCACCTAAACTCATTTGTTGTTTAGTATATCTAGGGCCAGGTTAACTATGCTATAGCATAGTTTATTTAATTTAAAAATGGAATGTCCTGGCATTATTTACAAAGCTGTCATTGTTCATGGGGCCTAAGGTGGGTTATGTAGGCAGGGGTGCCAAGGGGTGGGTAGGTGCTCATGCAAGCTCTCACCAACCTTCGCTAGCCAGGGTGCCAGGAGAGCAGGGAGAACACATCGAGCCTCAACATTCCTCACACAACGTGGCAGAGTGGAATATGGCTTTCAGGATTCCATTGGTCGGATAAAGGGCCGAGGAAAACACCCATCCCATGGGCTTTGTAAACACGCGGGTTGCCAAGTCTATTTTTTGGTTGTTATTCCACTTCTCGGCACAGAGCACCTTCATCCTGCTTTATCATAACACAGACACTAGCCCTGGGGACCTTTCACATACTGATATTGCTTCTAGTGCATTTGCAGAGTGCTCCTGTTTGATGTGTATTGATATAGTAACCCTTGTATTTTGTTTCAGGGTCTGCCAAGCCCCCTCCGTTTTATTACTCCTCTCCCACGATAGAGGAGCCCAGGAGAACGCAGGTGAATGCGAAGGTTTTCTTCTTTGTTTTTTTTTTGATACAGTTTAGTTTAGAGCCGGTACATACTCCATATTAAATAGTTGGTAGCATGGTAGCAAATCCCACGCCTAACCGTACACTTGTTGCTAGGAGCAGCAGCTCTTCCAGCCATTTAAACAGCGTGAATGCCCAGAGAATCAGCTTTGCTCCGAGCCATAGTGAATGTGACTGCTGGGGTGGGGGTTTCACGGCGAGACACCCCCACCTGCAGTACCTTCTCTGATAATGGAGTAAAATCTTATTGAGCATGTTTACAGATAATTCACAAGGCTATATTTTGACACTGTTGTTTTGTGTGGGCATGTCAAGCTGATATTTCGTCTAATTTCTTGTCTTTTATTTCTACAATATGTCTTGATGAACATTTATCAATGTGTGTGACCAGTTAACAAAGAAGTTGACCCATCAAGTATTTCATACGGTTAGCAAAGATATGAAGGGAGCAAAAAAAGCTACTGATTTCAATCTTTGTTCAGTTGCATGTATTATACTTGTCTTAACATGTTGTTCTTAATTTCCCCAAAACATTTTCTTTGTGCTTGCAGCCGGTGTACTATGCCGAGGAGCCAGGGCGGAGGAACTACGACACCTACAGAATGTACCTGCAGCACCCCCATGGCTACGATGACCCCTACCTGGAAGAGGTTATCACTTACCCTCCCACGGCAGACTACAGCTCCCAGCCTCACGGACTTAAAACCACCACCAACTATGTGGACTTTTACTCTAGCACGCGGAGGCCTTCCTACAGGGCAGAGCATTACCCGGGCTCCCCTGACTCCTGGGTATAGGTTGTAGAGGGTGGGTGAGTGAGGGGCTGAGGGTTTGGGTTCATCTGGGTTGTAGCCCAAGGTGCATCTTCAGTGAGAGGGACTGAAACAGATTTGCTTCATGAACATTTTCTTTGTGTGTGTGTTGTAAAGTGAATGCGATGGGAAGGAGTTTGAGGAAACTACTACCAGATGGCATAATGGAAAGTGAGCCAAAGAAGGAAATCAATGAATGTGTTTTAATTTGAAACGTTTTTTTTTTAATATTATTTCTAGAAGACGGTGAAATCAGGCTGTGGGTGTGTGGGTTAGCGGTACTGGATGCTACAGTGAGCTGCGCGTCTTGTCTAGATGTTCGACCATTCTTTCTGAAACCTGCAGCTGTGATAGCTTGGCGGTGCGATGGCGGGGAAGCGGTACAGAGTACGGACGGGGAGTGTGTATGTGGATGTGCAGAAGCCAAAATGGGATCATGAACTCATGTATGTGTAAGAAAATATTAATCGTAAACTAATAATGTTAGTTTGTACAAAGGGATCAACTGTATTCGTACTTAATGTTGAAGTTGTGTACGCCATGGAGTCTTGTACATTTTCTTCATTTTATTGTAAATACTGAAAAAGTGGTTGGTTTACACACATCAGCACTGGTGGAGAAAACATACAAACATGTGCCATGTGAAAATTATAGATATACTGTATAAATATATGAAGAAAATATGTGACATCATTACACAACCATGCAGAAATAAAAGTTCACTTTTGTTTTTTAAATGGATGGCGTGATGACATACATTGCACATTATTACATGTTTCGGTTACAGTATGCTTGTTTTTATATCCCATTTACATTACATGACAGATGTAAATGTGGTCCTGTGACTGCTGAACTTCTCACCTTCGAATCTGCTGTATGCACTCTTCTGCAAGAAGAGTGCATACAGCAGAGTAACAATCAGATAACAGAGTGCATAGTGCATACAGAGTGTTTAGACTTAGTTTATTTTCTATTCAGGTACAAGCCGAGTTTAGGTTAGTGCATGTGTCTATCTGGGTTATAGCTCTGGTGCTGGTATACCTGTTTAGCAAGATGCTCCACCCTGACCGGCTCCTTAAAAATACACTACTCCACCCAGCCCCGTCTGTGTTTGAAACACAGCTGTGCACATGGCTGTGGCTGGAAAGGAGGGGTAGAGAAGAATGCAGACCACATTGTGGTGGGGGCATGTGCTCTGAAATTCATACAAAAACAATGTTTTGTACAGCTGATTTCAGCTGCAATTGTGATTCTCCATATGATATGAATCGTCGGAATTGCATATACAATTTATCGGGATTCATACACAATGCATCATTAATAAATAAAGAGATAGAAGGTGTGGACAAACATATTTGTTAGTGGGCTATAATGACAATTTACACTGAGGAGTACCGTTTAAATAATGTTTACGTAATGCATGTTAAACACACAATAAGTGGTACAACTGCTCTGTGCTGGGCTGGCTGTGCCATTGTTTTCCTGTGGGGAGATCAATGGCTCTGAGGAACTGCTACCCGTGGCCTCAAAGTTGAAGTTATTTTAATTTAACTTTGACTTCTGTAGTTCTGTTGCTTCTGACCTTCCTAAGCTTAACCAATGAGATAACAGTTGAGACGACCTTGCCGTTCAGATAACAAAACACGGCTATATTTTAGGAATACACAAGCGCAATTTTGTTTATTTTACTTGCTAGGAAATTATATTAACTGTTTTAGCAGGGCTTTAGCTAATTGGCTATTAAATACCGACATCCTGTTGAGTTGAAATGTGCCACTGTAGAGCGAATCCATAGTGTATCGATTCATACTACCGTATTGAACTATAGGCTACTGTATTTCCAGTATATCTCATAAGTACTCTTACAGTTAAATGCAATCTTTTTTGTATTATAAGCAGGTAAGTGCACTGTAAGAATATGTGGAACCGAGCATGTCTTGATACACTATGTTTATTTAAGATTTCACAGCCTAGGCTACTACTCACTCTGTGCACTGTAAAATTAATATGTGGAGAATGTTATATATTTTAACATATTTAAGGTTTCAGGGATTGTGCAAAATACCCTTTAAAATCATGCTCCCAGACATACTCACTTTATGACTATGTCACTACTGTCTCCATTACTGTAGGAGTTTGAGCTTTGGGAGCATGCTACTCTATTTTAGGACCTTTATGATTTCAGGCACATATATCAATATACTCTATCAAGTCATGCTCCCATTTAGACTTAAGACATACCTTAAGAGTTTTGGGAGCATGTTCTGATATTATTGTTACAACCACCCCTTCTTGGCTGGTCTTTTTGTAGTGTGTGTCTGTCTTTAAGTTGTATTCCTGTCTCCGAATCCAAATCTGGAATCCAAATCTGCCTCTGTTCCTTGTGTCACTGTTTGTCAAGTATTTTGCCTTGTTTTATCTTGATCCTTCTCTGTCTGTTAATCCTGTCTGCCTGCCATTTTTTTCAGTTTAGCATGGCCCTGAATGACATTCCAGTATCTGCCTTATGAATTGACTTGTTTGCTTATCGTCTGACCATATCCTGTCCCTGTTGCCATTCTGCGTGTTCCCTTATAAATCCTGACTTGTCTTGTGTCTGCATTTGTGTCCCACCTGTACCCCTCTCAATTATTTTAAGATTTCAGAGGTAGTGTCTCGATAGATCAATATGCCCTATCAAATCATGTCTTAGTCCAGATTCACTTTATGTTACACCACAAATCACTGCATGCAATAATAGTATGGGGAATGTTTTGATACTACATTATACCATCTTTATATAAGATTTCAGGGGAAGCGCATCTCGAGAGATCAATATGCCCTATTGAATTCACACCAATCATACTCTCTATGTATATCATTATAGGCCAACATTTAAGATTCCTTTTGTTGACATTTACATTTATTCAGATCCTTTTATCCAGAGTGGCTATGATCTGCTACAATAAAAAATATATATGAATGTAAGCAAGAAATTACATACCGGTAAACGCAGAATCCTAAATTTGACATGGCACATCCATATTTCGTCCTCTATGGAATGGGTTCATCTGAAACATGGGTTAATACCAAGTTATTTTAAATGTTTTACTTAAACATCAAGGAAAACATTGAACAGCCATAGCTTCAGTAGGCTAGTCTACTGTACTTCATAGTATACATAGGGCCAGGTTAAATCTAATTTTCAATAGGCTATAGCCTATAGTGTCTCTATTTTTTTTTTTTATATAAACTTAAACGTTTAGAGACTCAGATACATTTTATTTGATGTCAGTGAGTGTTGCTGTAAAGAAAATTGTATTAAGAATGGGGTGTCTGTCAAAGGCTAGTTAGTGTAGCTTGTAGACTATCTTTCTTTGAATAACAGGGTAGCATACTCACTATATTGTTCAAAGAAACCTTGAGCACTCTGTTTTTTTGCAGCTTGGAGTTCCCTAACTGCTAACCGCCTAGGTCAGGGGTCTGCGACCTGCGGCTCTTCAGCCCCTCTACAGTGGCTCCCTGTGGCTTTGATAAACATAAAAGGGTCTTCTGATTTCATCAATATTCAAACTGATCTAGTTTATGCAAAATCGTGAGTTTACAGTAGCTAGGTATTAGGCTAGTATATTCTGTTTTCAATCACCAGAAATTGCCATTTAAGTGCTTCGTTATAAAAAAAATCTTAACATTTCAGTCACCCCTGGTTCAAAATCACTCTACACCCTGGGGAAAAATTGCATTTATTCTCATTCAGGCCTATTTAGTAATGTTGATAGGCTAATTATAATTAATTGATAGAATACGTATAATATATTCTTCGGCTCCTCCAGACAGATAAATATAAAACATGTTGGGCATAAATTGCTATTTTTATAGTAAAGATTGCAGACCCTTGGACTAGGTTAACGTGGATTTGCGTAACACCGACATCTTCTGGCCATACACTGTAGTAGCTGATATCACATGACATCACCGCCCCCACATTCAGTCTTCCTGTATTTACTATGAGGACGTCATCTCTGTCTCAGTATAAAAACACCCTAGAGTGGGCGTAGTGTTTGTTGTTTTGCAATTTAAGAAACGGGATAAACGTAAAATGGCACAACAAGCAAAATCAGGAGTGAATGAATCCAACCTAAAAGCTGGCCATCCCCCAGCAGGTATGTTTTGATATTTATTTGGTTTTACTTAAAAGGTGGGCATTATTTCCGAACATTTGTCCGGATGTTATGAAAACATTTACCCTGAAAGTTGGATTTGTGTTTAACAGTAGGATGCCTTCGTAATGAAAACAAGTGCGAATTGATAGTTGCACGTTGATACGTTTGAGAGCCCCGAGGTGAATTACTGGGAAGTGCGACATGCTGTGTGTGCGTAGGTTTTTTTTTTTGTTTGTTTGTTTACGTTGCTTGTATCAATAACTACTGCTGTCAGTATTTAAATTAAGTTAACATTTTAGCTAGGGCTATAATTTACAAGCACTACCTCGACATTCTTTCAGAGGTAGGTCTGGTCTTTGCTGCCCTTTAATGACTTATATCTTGACTATCTGGGCCTTTTACTTTTGTCTGCCTCATGTGTTTAACAAGTGTGCTCCTTATTATTGATTTGTTTAGTGTCTTGCTGATTTTCAAATGGTGCATTGTCCAATCATGGAACAGTTGACTTTTCATGTAACAGTGCTTTGTAATAAAGGTATTTCCTTGTGGGTCAATAGTGAAAGCTGCAGGTAAACGAGTTGCCAAGAAAGGCTTGGAAGAAAATTCCACTCCAGAAAAAGAGTCAAAGAGGGTTGATAAACCTAGGTAATCTTTAATAAATTCAGCCGTGTTTGTTTGTTTGTATTGAGTATTTATCAGAAATGCAGTTTTAATTGCGCTGCACTGGATTACAATGTACAAACTAAATTGTTACAATTAAAAGCAGTCATCTTGTTGTAGGTCTATTGCTACCACCAACAGGATGCATCAAGTCAATGTCCTCCTAGCTGGACCTCTTGACAAGGTAAAATGCCTAACTAAACTGGTACTATGAAGCTTGTTTGCGTATTCTGAGGGTATGGCCGCATGTGTAATGTGTTACCCTTGTTTCTCCTTCAGCTACTCCATGACTTCCCAGAGACTCCGGTTAGTGTGAGACACAGCAAATTGCAGCCTGCAGTGGAGAAATCTCATACACACAGGACTTTCCTCATTCAGCAGCCAAAGAAGTTTTGAACTAGCATGCATTTTAACACTTCAGGCACTCGAGCGACTGGTGCATGTCACCCTTGGAAACCAAACAGGATGATACTATATGGTAGATGGTCTACAAATGGCTGTGTATTAAAAGGCTGAAAAAAGATTTTCAAAAGCTAAACGGTTGCTTTGTTTGCATATTGCTCACATCTTGTGGAGATGTGAATAAATTATGCTTTTGTAAAATGATAGAACTTCTGAAGTAAGCCTTTTTAGTAGCCTAGACGTTTTATAATTAACACAACATAACACAGGCATGTTTGAAATTGAGGTTTGATTATGTGAAACCAGCTCATGTTGTCTTCTCTTTGCTTGAATAAAGCCTTTCATTACAAAATGAATGTTTTATGCAGTATATCGCTACAGCCACTAGGTGGCAGCATGTTTTAATTTTAAAGTATTTCACTAAGAGAATGTCATCTAAAGTTTTGTATTTTGCTTTCAGTATAAATACAATTAAAGGTAAACATGTAATTACCTGAAACTGTATTGGTACTCGGCCAACAGGTTTCTTATAGTATAATGTACACGGTTCAGACAACCACACACTATGTATACAGCCTACTTGCAAGATTATTTGTTTAAAAATGATTTCTTGTATTTCCTGCGGTTTTCATGTTAAACTTATTTGGACTGAGTTTTGAGCAAAGAGGAATACAAATTCTGCATTTAATTTTAAAATCACCAGCATTTGTGATCACTGGGTGTACACAAACTTGTTGGTTTTCCCTATTAATCAGGTAACCCAGTATTGGCTATATTTATCATGTCATGGGCCACCACCATCTTTTATGAACACAGTCCATCAGTGCTTTACTGCAATGAATGAAATTCCATTATCTGATGACTAGCTGCAATTGATCAAATCTGTAGGTGGACACTAATGCCAGTGAGCTGGTAGTAAAGGAAAATAATTCTAGCCATACGCTTGCAGGTAAATGGGTCTGTAACTCCATTTCACGTATATGGGAAAGAGGGAGTAAATGAAGAGGACTGTATCAGCCCAACCAGATTATAAAGAATTTGTTCTGGTTTCAAGTCTCCATTTTGGGTGGCTTGTATTACCCTTTTTGTTCTGTCTGTGCAGGGCTGCATGTGTTTGCCGTGGAGAGCTTGCCTATAAGAGGGGCAGAACAGGCAGCACTACCTTGAGGCATTTTGCAAGATGAGATAAGCATTTATGGAAAAGAGGTTTTCCACCATCTGTCAGATTATAGCCAAAGTCCATTCCACATATTTTTGGGTTGGGCTGAAATTGGAGGTTTCCCTGGCTTTGTTGACTGATACTTTTCCCCCCCGTTTGTTTTGGGGGCTCGTTGTTCTATGAGCAATGAGTGAATTACCAAATATTCGGTCAATGAGCGAATATTCTGTAATTTGCTAATTGTTCTATTGAACAATGTACACCATATAAATAATATACATACACAATTGTACATACACAGCAGTTTATAGTCAGCAAAGTTTATCACCTGTATCAAATCCCCTCAACAAGGTATGTATATGTGTGCCTGTACCCTGAATTATCCATAATATCTGTTTGTTTGGGCAAATTAAAAGATTGAACTGCCAACAATGCAACACCCTGAAGTATGTTACATTCATGTTGTTCACACATGCCATCTGTGTATGAAATGCAGAGACCTTTGCAGCCCTATTTGAGGAATGAAGCAGTTGGTGGTCTTCTGAATTGCAGACATTGTGCATTTGGCTGCCAGCGCCTGCCCATTCCCAGACATCTGAAGAGCCTTACTGACCCTGTGACATCCACTGGACTGCTGAGAAAATACTAGGCTACAGTGTAAAGTAAGCAGCCTTCCCACAGAGGGGTAACAGACGGGAAGGTTTTGTGTGCCATTTTAGATTTAACTAAAATATAATTGTGTAAATATATCTAGGATAATGAAGTAGAAATAAACAAAATATATCCACACATTTTTCATTTAATTTGTCACTCATGCTTATTTTGTAATTAGTTGGTAATTTGTATAATCTACATTGCATTTCTAGTATTGTTTCTAAATCATATTTCAATGTGTATTTTGGAAAAATAAATATTTTATTAGTAAGTGCTTTAATGTTAAAATGTGTAATTTATATTTTCGCCCCAGGGTGTCGCTATAGATCTGTTAGTTACGTGCATTTTTTTTACGTAGCCAGTCTTAATTATCTTGAGCCAAAAATACATAATATTTGCCAGTGAATTGGCAGATTATAGGTAGTTTAGATACATTATGTAGGGCTTAAATAATCGATTTAAATATAACATAGTAGGCCACACTAAATATTAAAAACCAAGTAGCCTATGCGTGTCGCCTAGCTTGCATCGCTGATATTGTTTAACTCACCAGACTGCACTCCCTGTGCCTGCACTGCGCGGTTAGCGATGCCTAGCTGATGCGCGCTCACTGAGATATGACCTCATGGAGTTAAGAGGAGGAGTCCGCCGTCTTACCCCCGCTTCATCTGGGATTCATGTGGAGATAAGCTTTGGGAAAACTTTTTGGAGTTGTTGGATATCCATGACATTTACCAGGTAACACATTTTACTTTGTCGATGTAACACTTCATTAATGTTCGTTCATTTATAAAATGTAGGACAATATTATTAGAGTTCGGGTCGAGGGGTAATGTTGGGACATGCCTTTCGAGGAAACGCTACACTACAGCCCGAACTAGAATGATTGACAGCAGCAATACAATTTGAAGTTATTCAATATAACTTGTCTTTTCTATTAAGAATACCAAATGTATGTGTATATCATGACGCCAGTTATGCTATATTAGACAAACCTGAACTTATCAGAATGTAGACCATTATTTATTATTGTGACCTGCACGAGTGTAGCATACAACTTTTCTACTGCATTTTAACCGCAATTTTTCATCATTGCTTGGTGTTATTTTGCCACTCTTCATCATTCGCATGGATTATTAAATATTGAATGTAGTTATATTTTATAAATGCTAACATTGCCATTTGATTTCAAAGGATCCCTGTAGGCTATATGCTACTGTAAAAACTTTATGTAAAGCTTTAAAGGCTATGCACACGTGTGGTTGATGATGCTTGGAAATGCAGTTGATTGCACTTTAAGTGAAGAGTGTGGTAGTGGTAGTGTATGCTACTGTTGGCTATCTGTTTGATGTACAGGTTTAAGTTGTATTTTCGGATTAGATGCGGTGGTTGTGAAATCTGATGCCAACCCAGATGCACAAGGCCAACACTTGTTTGCCAACATTAGCAATTGAAGTTTGGCCACTGTTTAAAGCGCTTTGTTTTTAGTGTATTTTTGTTAAAATTACCCAGTTGGCCAAGTTGTTCCCTTTCAAATTTCACCCAGTGGCCATGTGTGGTAATTACATGGAAATAGGACTAGCATCACAGTTTGCCTGGCTGGGAGACACATTCAAACAAACTGGCTGCTCTGACGAGCTATACTTTTAACCATACGTTGACGTTTCCCATCACATTGGCTTAATCCTCCAACAGCACTGATATTACTACTACAATGCACGTATCCATTCAGTAATGGAGAGCAGGTCTTACAGACTCGCTGCATGGACACAGTCAAGTTGGCTGTGTTGAAACCATAGCATAGGAGAAAGAGAGCCTTACTTGAGCAATTGGTCTCACTGGCAGCACTGGCAGCACTGCACCAGATGAGAATCATACTTTCTTTGTGTATCACAATCGCAAGTATTGTGTGAAGACAGATTCAAGATATTTCCTGGCTGTGCTTTAGTGTGGTTCATTCTGGAATGTCTTTGAGGTTCATTGGTTTTGGGTTGACATGGCACAGATGATCTAAGCCAATGTGTTTTCCTTACCACAGACTTAATTATAGGCAGCTGTTTATTTGAAAACCAGGAAACATTGTCTAATATTTACGCTTGTATCCCATGTCACCTTGCGTAAGGGGGGTGAATCCTTGAGTTTGATATGCGGGATTCATACAGTAGCCAGACATCATCGCTGAGATGGTTTTATGAGCTGTAATTATTGTAGTGGTTTCATGAGTTTGTTGAGAAATAATTGTTGCAGAGGCAAGTGGCCCCAAGCTCTTAGAGATGACTGAAAGAGGTATAGTGTGTTTTTGAGTATCATGCCAAAACATCTGCCACACGACAAAGATATTTAATTGTTTTGTCATAGAGTTCAATCTCAAGAGCTCAATAAAAAAGGTAGATGTCCTAAAATATGTCTCTGAATAAGATTCAATTCACCCCAATTCTTGAAGGTATATCTAATTTAAATGTTTTCCCTTGTGCACTGGTTTGCAGCATCACACACATTATTGGGTAACTACCCTATTGGCAATACATTATGCTCAATATTTCCCTTAGGTGGAGACAGTATCAGAATGGTTGTCTTACTATTTAATTGAAATGTAGAGTGACCTCATTAGCTACGTATAGTAGGGAAACACCCATTTTTCTGGCCTGCCTACATGCTTTAATGAATATTTCCCCAACCAATGAGCCATTCCTCTAAACTGACACTGTTGATTTATTTTCAACAAATGTAGCTGTAGTAGTGTAGTGTGTGTGTGTGTTGCATGCGTAGTTGCCTGCTGCATCCATACTCAAAACATGTATTTCTGAAATTCCATTTCACAGCAGCTGTAGTTGATTAACAGGCATTTATAAACCCCCTGACCCAGAATGCTGCAGAGGGTTAGTTGGGTTCTGACTGCAATAGAAGCTGCATACCTCTCATGACCAGTGGGGTCATGAGAGAATTCCTAATGTGGAACCAACCAACTGTAGAATACAACTAAATTGTCAATGGGCAAATGGCATGAGAAAAAATGCTAC
Source organism: Typhlichthys subterraneus (assembly GCA_027564835.1). NCBI lineage: Eukaryota > Metazoa > Chordata > Actinopteri > Percopsiformes > Amblyopsidae > Typhlichthys > Typhlichthys subterraneus. Next base: position 14,670 of record JAODUH010036331.1, read on the forward strand.
AAAAGCAAGGCAATGTCTTTTCTGTAGATTTCCTTCAACAGCCACAAACCTTGAGTTTGCAGTGGCTGACTGATTTTGTTGTGTGTTTGACTTATTACAAAGATGTACGTTTTAACATTTAAGGTACATTTTATTTATTTTTTATTTATTTTTTATTAATTTCTGTAATATCCATTAGAACCTATAGCCAATGTTATTGATAACATTTAATTTTCTTCCACTATAGTTAAAGCTATGAAAAAGGCTGCTACTTCTTAAGTGAGCCATGCTAATAATAAATCCATACTTTGTTGAGTGTTAGTGTGAGGATCTTATCTTTTATGTCTTAACACCTGTGGAATGTGATCGATTAAAATATATTTTTTGTAATGGGCATGCACACTTGCTTTGAATAAAATTGACACGTCTTAAGTTAAATTTGAGTAAAACATATGATTCTAAGCATTAGATGAATTATATATTTCCAAACTCATGCTCAATGCTGTTTTGATGGATGGACTTCCTGTAGACTTTAAACCCTTGATGTTAATGTTTGACGCTTGGCCTAATCACATACTGTAGACTGCTGCCTGTTTGAAACAAAGCTTTCCACCACATTCCAGATTAATACTGCAGAGTAATATCATTGTTGTGGAACATTGACATCTGATTAAAATTAAATATAGCGATTGATGCCAAGAAATAGATGATGATTTGTATTCCAGAGAAGAGTGACGTTACTTAGTCTGCTGTATAACGTCTGATGCCTGATGATGTCATCAGCTTGATGATGTCATCAGCCTTTGCTGTTCTGTGACTCTGGGATACACTTCAGCTGCTGTCAATTTCCATATCCTGGGGTGTAATTATAAAGTAATGACAAGCCTTGACAGTTCAGCAGTGGAGATCAAGCTCTTTGCATGGCTTCATAAGGTCCACTAGTGTTTATAGTGTTCAATAAAGAAGTCCCTCTCCCCAAGCAGCCAGGTTGCAGACTTGTTATCATTTTTTTGTTTGTTTGTTTTCATCTTGAGCCATGAGGGTATTCTCCCTCGATGAGAAACGTGTCTGTTATCTGAGTCCGTTGAGAACAGGATGACCTCATTTTGTCTCCAAAGTAAAATGAGTCATTGGAGAAGTATAGTCATAAAAAAAAAAAAAAAGTAATTATGTCAATCTGGTTTCTTATGACTAGAGAAGCCGGAGTTCACAATAACACATCCCCAAGCCCCAAGCTTTCTTGTCTTAAATCCTACATAATCATGTACATAAATGGCCTCAAACTGCCTGGCGACACAAAAAACAGAATTGTATCAGACGAATGTCCTTTAAAATAACATATAATAATAAAACATTATAGCCTAAGAAGTTTTGCCATGAACATCCAGAAGGGTGTAGGGTGCAATACCTTGGACCCTAGACATGAGGAAGCTTGAAGAGTCTAGTGTAGTGTTACGTGAGTATTAGTATTCAAATAACTATACTATGAGTAGGAAGGGTATATAATGTGTGTGTGTGTGGTACTGTGGCTGGATAAATAGCTATACAAGGTTGTCCGTATATCTTTTTCTCTCCATTCTCGCCAGTGTGAATAACATGCGGCTCAGAATGGTTTACACAGAGTGTGCCGGGCCATTCTTCCATATCTGCTTCTCTGCTTCCTCCTTCAGGGCTACGGGCTGTGTTGTTAGGTAACTTACCATTGTTTCAAGCCCTTAAAATCACAGGCCTGGCGAGGCCTATTTCCTGCTCTTGCTGTGATTGTAGTATAATACAATGATAATAGCCCAGCCTAAAGTTCATGAAACAGTGTCTCTTTTATTTGCCCCCTCTGTCTCACTCTTCATCAAAACCCATTGGGCATATTTGTGTAATTCTGGCATCACTTATTACGCCAAGTTCTGGTGTGAATATGCGTCGCTATGACAACATGTCAGGGCAGTCATTCATGTGGAATCACTGTTGAAACACTTTGTCTGGGCTGTTACCATGCAAGAGGCAAGTGAACTGGGTGGAAAAGGGGAAAAATAAAAAACTTGTGTGGAAGAGCTGAGATCAGATGAAGCTGATGTTTGCGCTCACCATTGTCTGCTTTCTGACATCTGAGGACAAAGCAGGTTCTAACTCCGCTGTGGGGAAATGCTTTCCCGCCAGAAGCAGTCAGTAAAAACAATCCAATTTCTGTTCTATATATAGCCGGCCCTCTCAGATGACTGTTGTGTATCTGGCCCCATTAACCATATGTCACTTCTTGCATTGTTGCAGGTAATGCACTATTACTCCTTTCAACCTGTATGGATTTGAACTCTATCTACTCCGCAAAGACCCGTGAAGACCAACTTCTTGATAACCCAAGGCTTTCCCAATTTCTCCACCCTGACAGGGTACTTCCTCTGCCTGGTCGCAGGTCCAGGGTTTCATAGTCTCCAGTAATCTCATTTTATTGTCCCCCCCCCCCGAGTTACACCAGAGGTTACGTACAGCCTACTTTCTAAAGATGATGGAGGGGACATGGGGAGGATCCAAAAATGAACTGTCTGTTACTGATAAGGTCATTGGCATGTGTAACATTTGGTTTAAGTATTTAAATAAAGAGTTACTCTAAAAACAGTGGTTCTCTAACATTTTAATCACCAACAATGAGCTGTCTCATTTTGAGGGGATGTGGCTCAAAAGGGAGAGCCACTGGCTTAAACCACACTGCTGTTTCTCTGGGAGATGTGCAGGCTTTCAGCCGACTGCTACAGAGCAAACGGTGAATAGAGAGTGTCTGCTCTTGTCTATTCAACCAGTGTGTGTCCACACAATCCCAGCCACACTGGGATTTCAGCCTCTCTGTTCCAATATAGAGTTTGCTTTCTAAGGGGCCCTAACTTTAAGTAGAATGCCCATACTCTACTTTAAACCGCTCTGATGGACATAATTCTGACTGGGGTCTTGACTGACCTTTATGTTACCCTTGCTGCACGTCATGGAACTCATAACAGCCTCTTGAGGAGATTTTCTCACAAAGATCATTAATGTGACCTTGATAGAGCTTATCGTTGTTTGATTATAAAAAAAAATATATATATATTTTTTTTTTTTGTAAAAGCTGAAGTTTATTTCATTAACTTCTTAGAGATCAGATGTCATAAGGGTTCCGATAGCAAGGGATAGCCTCTGCATACCTCAAATAATTCAGACTTTGTAATTATGTTACTGCTCATCCAGAGGGATAAATAATATAGCCCGTGTTTTTATAAATTTTTAACTAGCATGTTCCTTTTACTCTGTTTAACACAAATATGTTATGCATACTACTGTATTTGGACTACTACCACATACAGTGCATGGCTGTGCATGTGGGAGTCTTTGTAGGGAGCGCAGGGAGGAATTTGTCATGTTGGCTCTTTGACTATCATGAGGGCATTTTTCATTTCCTCTGCTTTAACCTGTTTGTTGTTACTGTGGAGATGCGCAGCCAGATCCCACACAGCAGGGAACAGCAATAATGCCTGTCACATTATTGTTGATCCACTTTATTAAGCAACACTGTTTTATATGATGTGTTTCTATTAGCCAAGGGGCTCTTTTTGAAGACCTCTGTACATGTGTTATGCTGGATATTTAGTAGGTAATTAATTAGTGATGGTTCGTTACCGTAGTATGTATGTACATAATACTATTTTGACTGTGATTTAATTGTGCCCTTTACATATTTGTACGGTACAAATCTGTAAAGGGCACACATAAATCACAAATTGTACCTGAGCTGGTTGTCACAGCCTATTGTTTGATTCCAAACCCCTGTGGTATCAGATGCATTAAACTTGTTTTCCCTGTTTTATTGTAGGCAGAGAGAGAAAGATGAGAGAGAATCAGATGGAAATGTGATCCTTGGTGAGAATAAAGACTAGTGCACAGCATGCATTTTCTGCACACTGCAGCAGAGCAAAAATGGAAAATAAGAATAGTTTAATAGGTTAAAAGGTTGAGAACCACTGCTCCACCCATGCAAACCTGTTCATGTCACTAGTCTTCCTAATTACAATAAGATGGAATATTGCAGAGCACAGGTTGAGCAAGTACAGAGCAAGAGGCTACAAATGCGTGTTTCATCATCATCATCATCATCTCCTGTTTACCACGGCTGTAGCAGATGCACGTAAAGGCCCGGGTTCTGTGTGAGGATGAGTGTAGTCTATTGTCATGAATTTCCCCCGGCTGAACGCAGCCCTAATCCACTCTATTGTACATTCATTAGCAGTCGTTGTTCTGCCTTGTGAAAGGAGGTTTGAAATGCCACGGGGTAACGATTTATGTAAATGGCAGTAATGCATTTTTTGGGGTTGAGGAACATTTGATTGACCATCGTGTCCTTGCCATTAGTAGTCTACAGTTTATCGAATGGTAAGGCTTCTTTTATTTTAGATATGTACTAATCATTTGGTTGAGAATTACCTATACTAAAACATCATCTGTTTCAGTCTGGGCAATGTAAAACTCAACCAAACCGATATTAAAGGCAAGCTGATGCAACTGTAGCTTTTATTTCTGCCGATCACATTTCTGACAGAAAAATAGACCATATGTGGTAAAAACGCAGGATTCTTTGATGATGCTGTAGTCTAACGAACAAAGATTATGTTTCTTTCCGCAGTCTAACCTGATGATGTTTCCCCTTGGTGATTTAATTAATCATGCAGTATTACTTGAATACTACTTTAGAAGTTATATATGTATTTGTGCGGGAGACATCCTATAGGTTTTTAGGGTCTACAGGGATCTGTCAGAAAATACCTCACGTGACTCACCCTACAGTGATGCAGAACATTCAATTGAAGTCCTTGGGAGAATTGATCGATTTTCTCTTTCACAGCCACTCTAGCAGGATGCCTAGTTTCTATGGCCTAAAGTTAGACACTGGTGTTTTGTTTGTGAGAAGGGATGGCCATATTTGGTTGTATTCATTCCTCTCTCATTTTCTATGTGGAAAGATTGAGCAACATTTCTATTAACTACTCTGTAACAGCCTATTTAAAAAAACAAAACAAGCAATAAACATTCCTAAATACTTAAGTAGGCCTAACTCTAAAACAATATTAAAAATAAGAATGTCCTTGCTATTGTGTGTTTAATTAATTTTAATACCAATCCCTGGCCCTAAAGTATGCCTTTAGCCTATTGCCAGGATGTTATTGCAAATAGGAATTTGCCTGGTAATAAGCTAAATGATATCCTAAATAAAATGTAGGCTAAATGCTAGCCTACTAATAAGACATCTTCTAGGCTTTTTCTCCCCATCTGTTCCATTTACAAAGCAAACTAACGGGAACCAGAGAAGTTAAAGTTTGACCACACATAGCTGTGCAAACATCAGCAGGCAATGCTGTACAGTATGTGCCCCACCTTTGGAATTCCTACTATGTAAAGCCTTTACAAAGGGCCCAAGTGCACCCACACACCATCAAATAGCTGTGTAATTCATAGCATTTGACGGGGGTTTCCCTCCACAACAAGATAGCAGAACGTTTTCTACGTGAATTGGGGGTGCGCGATATTGATAAAATGTGATATTGCAATGTTGATAATGAGAATTGCAATATTAATTTAGATATTTTTCACCATAATTATCAACATGTCATATTGGACTTGTACAACAGCAGTAATTCCAAGCTATCGACAATGAGGCATTCTTTTTGGTCACTAATGTTTCCTCTTAGATGTCTATTATGTTATTAGCTTCCTCAACCACACATCTTGCCTTTCTGTCTAAATCAAACACAACTAAGCCAAAACAGCCAATAGACGCATCTCTTCACAAAATAAACTATTGCGTAACGTGATATTGAGATAACAAACACTGAGTCGATATATTGTGCATCCATAACGTGAATTTAGTTTCGGAACATTCTTTCCACTCCACCACTGTGCTGATAACCAGGCAAGATTTGATAGTTCTGTGGGAAATCTGCCAAGTCACGTCAGTGCCAGTGGTGAAGTATGAAACGCTTGCTTTCTCATCCCCACGTGTGTAATGTATGTTCTGACCCAACGAGGAGAAATATCTGTATCGAGTTAACTTTACTGTGTACCTTGAGTGAGAACAGAGGTTTTTCGTCTTTCGTTGTCTTGTGGCCATGCTTGATTTATATTTATTTTAATTATTTTTCTTGCAGGGGGGTAATAGAGAGAGTTCCAGGAAGCGCACGATGTTCAAGGCAGTGCTGAAGAAGAACAGAGATGCAGGGAAGGGGACCAAGAAGGAATCTGGTATGTTGGAGGGGGTGGGGGGTGGGGGGCGGGGGGGGTGCAGCCCACAACAAACGTTGCATCATGGAGACGTGAAAGCCTTGTGCTCAACACCCAGTACAGCCACTCCAGCTTTACTGCTGCACTCCCGTGCCCTGTAATAAGCCACCACATGTTTACACAATTATTCTTGACACTGGTGTAAGAGTGGGTGATAGACCGTAGACCCACCACTTGGTTAATTGTTAAAATGAGAGGTTTAAAGGGGCTTATCGTGAATGGGTGTAAACAGTAGAGTTAAGATGAAAGCGCATGAACCCCGCTACAAGACTTGCATGGTAAATGTGCTGTCATGGCTTGTGAGAGCATAAACGTATACGGTTATTTAACTCCTTCTCACCACGGGCTTGTGACATTTTCTCTTTTATGATCTAAGCGTAAACGGTGAATTTGGCTCTCTCGAGCATTAGATGTATGATGCAGAATAACACACGCGTGCAAAATGATGTCGTAAAGCTGTCTGCGCAGTGACGGCTCCTGCTCCAAAAATTTGGGAGGGCAATTGTTTTGGTGACCCATTCAATAGCCTAGGTAAATTAA
>JAODUH010036342.1:7012-21482 GCA_027564835.1 Typhlichthys subterraneus
CCCCCCCCCCCCCCCCCCCCCCCCCCCCCCCCCGCCGTGTAGGCGCAACATGACCCCATCTCGGATCGCTTCCCTACTTGCAGACGTGATCTGCTTTGAACGCGCTAATGTTAAAAGAGCCCACAGACGTGGAGGCCCGCCGAAGATGGCATCACGGAGCGCACGGGCCTGACAAACTGCGTATCACACCCCACCTAAAGAAAAGACATTTAATAAGATGTGCGCTTAAATACAGTTTCGGAAACTTCAGCCCAATTTGTGATACTCCCCCTACAATTTGAACTGTATAAAAGTGGAAGAGATTTTAAATACTGAGAGTTTAAAAGTGGAAAATATACTTGACAGGAATATACTTAATATATATATATATATATATATATATATATATATATATACTTAACATGAATGATAAAACGTGTTAAGCTTTGGCCCAGCACCTAGAAGATATGATTTATCCTCGTACATTCTGTCTTCAGTCTTATATTATTATAGACACCAGTTTTTTACCCCTTTAGCTAGGCTACATGTGTCCTTGCATTAGGGAGAAGATGCACCATATTAATCTAACACATTTTGTATTATAATTTTTCTGGTTAAATTATGCATGAGGTCTCAATGGGGGGAAATGTGGCCATTAGCATATCTGATAGGAGTGCTGAAGCGCGTTTCCCCCTCTTTCTGTCCTTGGAACCAGGCAGAAAAACCTGACTGTTCGTCGATACACGGTCATTTTACCCAGGCCAGCCAGGTTCATCCATACCGTTCCAGAGCGCTGCTAATGACACTTAGGGACGTCCTCGACAAGGCGGTGGGTGAGGATGGGGGGGGCGACATTAGTGTGAAACCAGCCTGGGCTCCCCCGAGGGCTGGGCGAGCCTTGAAGCTCTTTGACAAAAAGTGGCAATTAGAATCGCCTCAGACAAACCAGCCCTGTTACAAGACACCGTTAACGCTCGAAGTGGACACAGTCAGGCACTTCCAGGGAACATCTGCATATATCTTACAGAGAGAGAGAGAGAGAGAGAGAGAGAGAGAGAGAGAGAGAGAGAGACAAGACTTTAGGGCTGGGCGACCTTATGACACGTCATTGGGTCTATGAAAAATGGTAGTGTTGAAGCCACAGAATAAAGGTTGATATAGCGTGCAGTCAAAACATAACTTTAAATTATGCTATGCTGGGAGAAGCGTGCTGCGATCACCTCGCTTGTCCGCATGCAAAAAAATAAAGTTGTACATGAAGTTTTTGTCAAAGTCCGGCACCGAGGGACTTTGTTATATGATACAATGGTAAATAATCAAATCCACAAAATATTCAACAGCGCGAGTTAAACATATGTCAATATGAGAAGGTCTTAACATTGATTGATCTTGAATATTTCAATATCCGTGGGCCATTTAGGCTGCTATTAGGCTAAAGGCATTTGAGAAATTCTTGTTATAGAAAGTTTAATGCCGTATACGATTGTTTGACCCTTATGAATATTAAGGGATCCCATCTAAGCCCTATTAAAAATGCATGTAGGATTGTGGTTGTTGATCACGTTCAGAACACCCATGCAAATTGGACTGTCGTCCTTGTCAAGGCCTGGGATGAATAATGTAGTTATGTTGTATATTCAGGGACACACCATTGACAGTCAATTAACAGGTTTGATTGGTGTGTGGACTCATTCTTTTGAACTGTTAATTTTATGTAAATAGTATTCACTCTACGTTGTCGCTTCTGTCCCCTCTCTCTCTCCCCCTCTCTTCCCCCCTCTCTCTCCCCCCCCCCCTCCCCCTCCCACACACACACACACACACACCTACCTACCCAATGTATCTCATGTCTCACCTCCCGGTAACGGCAACCAGAGCGGGTATCTTAATAATTGATCACCACACACCTGCTCAGTATAGCAGCTCGGGGTATTCTGTCTGTAACAGTCATGGGGTCCCCCTGCGCTGGCACTCTTTTGATATTCAAATCAACAAATGGCCGGCCTTATATTTCGTGTGTATGTATTTATTTCACTCCGAGAGGAGACGGCTCTTTTTACGGGGACAGCGAGGCTGTTGAGAGACCCTGGCCCCTCCAAACCAGCTCGATGGAACGCTGTCGGGGTTGATATGACGGCGTTTGATGGCTCCTAAATGGAATGCCGATGGCGATTCGTTGGTAGCCCGGCTTTCACGTGGGAGAAGAGGGGCAGGTGTGGCCATTGCGCGCGGCGGGACAACCCCATTGTAAAGGACTGGGCCCTGTCTCCAGCGACATCCCGGTCATGTAGAGGGACGTGTGAAGATGCAGCTGACTCCTCATGGTTGACAGGTGACCCCAGTAGCAGGGGATCATGGGAAACCCATCTGATTACGGAAGTAGCCTCAGCGCCCTCCCCATCTTTGCTAAGCAGTTGTACACCATGAATATTCTTGTCTATTTGCTCTCCCAGGAAGCGTAGGTCTGATGGTGTTCTACCGATTTTCTTAATTTTGCAAGCCGTGGACTTTGCCACGTCTTGAGTGATACCTCGGGTCCTTTAAGCCCGGTAATCTTGACGGTGGAACGCACTACACAGGCACGTGCCCTTGCTAATCGGCTGAGGACCTTGTCACGGGTCAATTGATTCAAGCCTCCTTGATCCTCATATCAACATGTCACCTTCGGCTGTTTGCACTGGCCAGGGCCTAGCCACCAGCTCTGAGGCTGCTTGTCCCTAACCTCTGACCTCCCTAATGACACTGTTCATTCCCATTCATCTCTATGCATTAAGCAGATGGATTTTAAGGATTCATTTTAACGGCGGCATTTAACACAAAATGTCAGCTAATTATCACATGGCTAATTATGCTTTTGAGTAACACTAGTTAGGAAGTCCTGTTTTTTTTAATATCCATGTGAATATAAAGTATTATTGGTGTTAGCATCACAACATTGAAAGGAAAAAGGAACTTGCTAATTAATACGCTATTTTAACTTTCATCGGCAATTTGAATTTTGCACCTACAATTTTGGTATTGTACTTGTTTTGCCAGGACACTACTTTTCCAGGAATGTGCTAGAAACTCTCTCTGATACCTTGGTGGCTGAAGACCGGTTGCTTAAAGATTCTTAGAGAGTTTTGTCATTTCCTCTCTACTTGCTTAAAGGTTGCAGATCGCGCTGCACGCGCCTTTGTCAAACCTCTGTAATGAAACTTCTAAATCTAGCGGGTTGTTTTGAAATTAAATGAATATATCGGCCACTCTCAATATCGAACAGCACAACATCTCCACCGGCCGTTCGACCGCTGGCAAGGCGATTGCATTTATCATGTTCAACATCGCTCCCAAGCTGCTGTAGGGCTGGCGTACCACTAGCCCATTCTGTGGCTGGCTGTAATTGAGTTTCAAGCGATGGAGAGATTTATTCCCTTTGGGTGTGTGCTGTAGTACGTGCTAATGCATTGTGTGTGTGTGTGTGTGTGTGCACGTGTGTGTGTGTGTGCGCGCGCGCGTGCAAGACATCAGGAAAACAGATTCCACTGCACTCCAAAATAAAGTGATGCTCCTTGATTTGTGTCTGTTATGTATGTAATTGTTATGTGTTGAGTGCTTGTTGTGAGATGCGCACTACATCTCTCCTAGGGTCACACTGATCTCTTCCCCTCCCCATACAGCCATGTAAAAACCCCAAAAAAAGGCCATCCCTCTATCCATGATGTTCACCGCTTATTCATTAAGGTTGCGGTGGCAACAGGGCATTCCTGTCTGCAGCAACATCCACCAGCTCCTCCCGGGCCAGCTGGGTTAAAATCCTGTATCTGCGATGTTTTTCTAATTCATTGCGTCTCAATATTATTTGCCCCTCTGCAGGTGGATGATTCTGTGTTTTGTGCGGGCCAGATCGCGTTAGTCCCCTGCACCATGCAGCTACTGAAGGCCGGCGCCCGGCAACAGGCCTGCCTGGCCTTCGGCCACGTGAAGAAGGTTCTGGAGGCCGTGGTCAGCGGCCTGGCTCTCCAGCACGCCCTGCTGGCCCACTGCTATGTCACGCGGCGCCGGGACATCGCTGTGGTCAGGGAGGTCTGGGACAGCATGCACAAGGAGGTCAGCTCTTATGTTTACATCACTGTTAAAGGTATAGTCAGCTAATTTATTTTCCCAAATGATTTGGTACTTATAAACAGCCCTGGCTCCGTAAATAGGAGCAGAAACAAAGTGGCGAAGACTGTTCACAACAACAATGCCTCTTGGCTTTGTAATGCTTTTCAATGTGTGGGGTTGGAGCTTCTGAGGGAGTTTTTATTTGAGCTCTAAGTTAGCAAGTGTTCTTGAGAATGATCGTAATAATAACCCTGCCTTTAATCCTTATATGTGTGTTTGTAGGTGTGTGCGTTGTGCCGATGAAGTAGATTTGTACATGCGTCCAACAAATGAGGAGCGGCCACACTCGTGATGCGACGCTCAGGCCTGTCAGAAAACTGCTTGCGGGATTTTACAGTGCTGAGCGTACTACTGACAGGAGCCCAAGTTCCTAGCCTGCTTCTCTCTCTCTCTCTCTCTCTCTCTCTCTCTCTCTCTCCCCCTCCCTCCCTCCCCTTTCCTCCTGAGACCTGGGCTGATATTTACCAGCGAGCCGCGCTCATGAAAAGTTGATGATGTGGGAAGCGCCGGTGTCTTTGATAATATGGAGCTCGGCACAGAAGCAGATGTCTCCCTCAGAGCCTGCCTAATCCTTTGCCCCCTACGCACCATTTTGGAGCGCCGTTCAATTCTCAGAGCACCACTCCCGTCCCCCGCCTCCCCTGGCCAACCCCCCTTCTTCTCTTCCACCACCCAACCCTCCCCCCTCATTACTTTCTTGCTCCCTCCCTCCCTCCCTGCGGTCTCCCCTACATCCATACACTCCTCCCCGGCCACACAACCCCGTTGCTCATCTCCCTACGACCTAATTCGGGCCACCGGGCTCCCCAGCCGGTCCCAGCTTCCCCGGCAATTCTCTGCCCAGTCAGAGGAGTAGCTGGTGGGGAAGAGACCCCGCCCGCCCCCCCAGCATGTGGCTCTGGAGACACTTTGTGGCCGTACAGTATGTAGTTATAGATTTTTGTTTATACGTTCAACAGTTCAATAGTCAGATGAACATTTTTTATTTCTCATCAAATCTCACTGAAAAATATATATATTGTTAATGTTTTTAATATTTGGATAATTGTTTATTTTTCTACATTGTCACCTTGCTTCATGTGACTTCATGGGATTACAGATCTGATAAATAGGGTAAATATGAAAAGACGGCTACGCTCGTGGCATGCTGGCCAATTAGCATGAAGATTTGGGCCGTTCAGACGAGCTAGCTTAAGTGTGAAGCTTAAATTGGGATAGGATCGGTGCAGTCGCATCGGGGGGGGTCTTGAGATGGGGTCAGCGCGGCCCATCTGTTGCACGTCTGCCGACCGCTCCTCCATGTGCCCCCGTAGTGGCTCAGCGTTTCCACCGGCGACGGGCTCCTGACAGCCCAGGTAAACAAGTGAGCTGACCTGGGGTCAGCCTTCCTTCCAGAACACACGGCCATTTTACCCTGACCTGCCACTCCCCCCTCTCTCTCTCTCTTTCTCTGTCTCTCTCTCTCTCTCTCTATCCCTCTTTCTCTACCCCCCCCTTGTTCATTCTCTTACTGTCTATGTCTCCCTCTCTCTCTCACGTTTCAAGTGCAGATGGAGAAAGGGGTGATGGGAATAGGGGCGGGGAGGGCCCTCTGTTTCATCTCGGGCCCAGTGAAACCCTCTCTCTCCCTGGGGTGGGGATTACACAAAGCGCCGCTACTCATTTGAAGTGAGTGTAATGAGAATATTTAACTTAGGTCAAACGCCGATAACACGGAGCTCCTGTGGAGCCCCCCGAAAAAAAACATGCTGGCTGGTTAAACCTGGCAAAAATATTGCTGCCTGCATTCCAATGAGGAGCTGGAATCCAGCTGATGTTAATATTAAATGGATGCCCTCAAACTTCTTAGATGTTTGTCATGTCAGTGTTGGTGACTACTTATTCATTAAACAACACATCCTTTGTTCCTCTTGCAAAACGTACTCGACCTGTTCTGAACCTTTTGTGTGATTTAACGTTTATTGGCAAACTATACTATACACTGTAATGTCTATGTTATCAAAAAGCTAATTGACATTCACAATAACAATTCTTTTTTATTTTTATAAATAAAATAAAAGGGCAGAGATCTTTGTGAGCATCGGTAATCTGTAGAAGAGGAGCGTGCACGGTAGCCTAGTTTGCAAGTCAAAACATCACCAACGTTATCACTTCCCCAGCAGCAGATACGCACATTTCCTAGAGATAGCATTAGCGTCGGGTGTGTGTTACTTTAATCCTATTTAAATATGTTCGAGAGCTAACTTTTTAAATGATGGGTCGCCCATCCTAATATCAAGTGACTACTCGTGTGGTGAACATTCAAGGCACATGGCGTACACATATGAGCCCGCCGAAGCGCACCAATGTGTCTGTCTCTCGGATAGGAGAGCGTTTGCCATGGGCAGTGTCACACAGCCACATTGTTGTTGCGCGCTGGTAATGTCTACTCAGGTGGATGGAGGGGGGTTTGCAGGGTTAATTGGGAGCTTTCTGAAGTCACTCTAAGTGTGAAATCGTATTTACAGTGCATCACATTTGTGAGGTCAATGCACGCGCACTTTTGTGAGCGTGCGCGTGCGTGTGTTTGGGATGTGAACGTGATGGTAGTTGTTAATGTGATGAGTCGGTAATTGTTAAACAGGCGCTACTTTCTATCGCACTGACAGCTCTGTTAAACATGTCAACAACTATTGTTTGCTTACCAGTGATTTTCTTGTAGAAGCCCGTCATAGCACCCCAACACACACACACACACACACCTCAAACTTTTCCTATTGTTTTGACACGTTTGTGATTGTTGGTAGCGTCGGCAGTTGCCTTTCGCTTGAAGTTTTTAATTGAACATAAAGCAAAGACTTCCTAACTACCAAGTTTTGTTCGTGGCACGCATGACTGATCTGTCTCCCGCGCTCCGGGCTCCAGATGTGGCGATTGGCGTTGTGAGGCACACAACACATTACAGCGTCTCCTCGTGGCGTGAGGCAGGACTTTGAGTCATGTGTCTCTTGTGCGCAGACAGCCTGGTGGAGCTGCTGTCGAAAAGAGGAGGAGGAGGGGGGCAGGCGCTCAGACACGGACTGAAGGCTCCCGCTGGGCAGGAAATGTAGGAGAACCGGCGTGAGCAGCTCCAGCCCCATCCGCTCCCACGCCGCTCCTATTGCCGTGTTTACCGTTCGTCTTTCACGCCTCCCAAGCCCTCCCTCCGACCGACCCACCGACCACACGTTCAGGCTGACGTGCTGCTGGAGAGAGAGAGAGAGGGAGGGCGAGAGTAGAGAGTGGGTGAGAGTGTGTGAAAGAGGGATATGTAGAGAGAGAGAGAGGGAACACTGAGGAAGAGAAGCAGGCCTCTCAGAGCGTAGACGTATAGCTGAGCACGGCAGATGCCGTGGTTGCTACCTGGGGACGGCCGGCCCCGGCTACAGGCTCCACTACTGGGATGAAGTAATAAGATGGATGCATTGAGTAGCTGCTGGAGAGTGGGACCCATCCATCTACACACGCACACACACACGCACACACACGAATGCACGCAGACACTTACACTAATTCACACATATGTGCACACATTCACGAGAGGACAAACACACACACACACATTTACGCATGCACGCGGACAAACACACAAACACACACACACACACTTAGAAGCTTCCACCTCCCATGGTACCAACTTGCCAGTCCAGCACTCCAGCTCCACCATCTATCAACATTTGTCACGTCTCTATTTGATTAGATTAATGTAATAAATGATCTCTGGTCAGGCGGGGACGGTTAGCCACATTAAGGGTTCTGCTCCTTGTTATCCCGGCACGAAGGCACGGAGTAATGAGGTGCCATTTTAGAAGCAAACGCTCGACAAATACATATCTGCACACCTTAAGCATGTTAGGAACTACACAATCTACTACTACTACTGGGACTCCCGATGTTTGTATTTGATTGGAGGGTTGGGATGAGTGTAACATGAGTGGTGGTATTATGTTTTTTTTAATATATTGTATTGTTTTTTACTCATTTTATATTGTTTTTAATGACGTTGTAGTGTGAAGCACTTTGTGTTACATGAATTTGTATGAAAAGTGCTATATAAATAAAGATTGATTGATTGATTGATACTGATCTACTGATACTCCCCCTAATGCAACATTTTGGTAGATATAATTGTACAATATAATTAAATCCTGCCACACCTAAAACTTGCCCTTGGTTAGATTTAGAGCTGTACATGTAATTTGTTAGACATCCTACAAGACATCCATCAGCTATCAGTGAGTGAAATGTTCTGTAAGAATATATGCTCAAAATATTTGTGACCAATTAGGGCCTCTTTATTTTTTTCCCCGATAGGTCTGGCGATCCTATATTTCCTGTAAATCATGCACACATGTGTTTGTCAGTGATGCTTTGCATTGGAGAAGGGGGGTGGGTTTCTGGTATGTTCATTTTCCAAATTATTATTTTATTTTTTTCTGGATAGCTCTTGTCATAACTGTCAGAGCTTTCTGTCTACTACCCACACCATATTTAGAGTGCATTCCTCAATTTCTGTCCAATTGCCTTTGCATACAGTATGTAGTTGTAGCTTAAGAGTGCACGTCCCTTCCACACCAACCTGGGTGGCACGCCTTACTCTAAACCCCTCCTGCCACATGCACTTTGGGTGTGTCCTGTGAGGTCCCTCTACCTATTTATCTATTGTGCCTTTGCTGTCAAGGCTTCCAGGGGGGGAGTTTAAAGGTGGAGTCAACAGTGCTGGAGAAACATTGTACAACATTTGAACTCTGCAAAACAAACAACGCCTCTGCCTTCAATGCCATAGTGTTGCTCTACCTCAGAAGCTCCGCCCCACACGTTGGACACGTTGGACATTGCAAAAGCTGGTGTTGTGTTGTGTGGTGCGGTCTGCACCACTTTGCTTGTGGTCTTCTTCACAGAGCCCGGACTGTGTAGAAATACCGTGTGTTTTTTTTCAGCTTGCGCAATAAAGCTAGCACCACGTGAGGAGAAATACGCCAAATTTGACAAACTGTGTGTATTCACATAGAAACGCTTGCCACATCTTTTTAAGCATGGCTGAACCAGCCTATCCGTCGTATGCCTCGTCTCCCTAGTCCTCCAACCTTTATCCCTCGGGCAAAGCGATATTGTATAGTAGCAGCTCACCCTAGAAAAATACACCTAGCATGCGCGAGATGTGCTAATCTAGCATTTATCAAAAACAGATGTCGCGTATGTGTGCTGTCAAGATAACAGGTCTCTGCTGACATGGCTATTGTTCTCTGTTGATGATAATGTTGTTGTTGATAAGCGCAAGCTAGCCATGCCGCAAGGTCAGTGAAGAAATGTTAATCTTAACCACCCAACCTCATTCCGCTGCCTGCCTCTTTCAGTGTTTTTCATTCTCCAGACGAGAGGGTGACTGTTCATACGCAATTAGGCCTTTTGATAAAGTTTAATCTGAAGGTAAGTGCTTCTTCTGTGAAGCCGGTAGATTGGGTCATGGCGGGTTTATCTGTCGAACAGACAAAGAGGCCACCGCCTGCTCCTGTCAATGATTTATTTTGTATTTATTTTTTGAGTCTTTCTGTTGCTTTTTTTGTGCGTGAATTTCAAAATAAAGTGTATGTAACCTGTCATTATTCTGCACTTACGAAGTGGAGTGTAAGTGGATGAAAATTGATCCAGCAAATTGAAAAGGGGGTTAAGTGTTTTTGCCCTATCGACTCCAGCCGAAATGACGGTTGTATAATAATAATTTCTCCCCCATTAGCAGATGAAGCTACAGCCAAGTATTATTTGAGGGCAACATTTGCTGCAGCAGGACATTTTGTTAGTGATAATGGCCCACAGTCTAGATAAGAGTGAGGGGGGGGGAACAAAATAAAAGATAAAATCAAGGCACTTTTGTAGCAATTTTTTGGTGGGGGAAAAAAAAAACTCCATATCAAGTGGGTCATTCTTAACAAAGGTGAAAGCCATCCACGGTAGGCATTGTGACGTTTGCTTATCTCAATGTGTTCGTGAATGTTGTTTATGACATTTGTGTGTCCTGGATGCCCCTGTCCAATTGTGTGCTATTGCTATCATTGCAAAGAGTCATCTTGCTATCTCGCATGTTAATCGGTGTGCTGTCAGTGCCGGCGAAATGAAAAGCCCATCTTAGTGAGGTGGATCTGCGTTCCTCTCTTGTCCCCTTTCACAGTGTTTTATGTTGATGGGATAATCATTCTGGCCAGAGAGGCTGGAAAAACGGCGTGCAGTGGGCAGAGTGGGGGGTGACATGTGAGCCAGACGTCGCTGGTTCGAATCCCCGCTTACTGAGGTGTCCCTGAGCAACACACCTCACCCTGACTGCTCCCGGTGGTCATGAGGAGCCTTGCATAGCTGACGCCACTGTCGGTGTGAGAATGTGAATGTGTGTGAATGGGTGAATGTGAAGCAAGAAGGTTAGAAAGGCTCTGTATAAGTCTGTTTACCATTTAATGGACAGCACTTCTTCTTCACTTGATCTTGACTAAAAGTGTTGAAGGTCATGAATGCCTTCTGTCTCCCCATCACAGGGTTCGCCTCGCGAGCCAATGACCCTGCCGTGTCCGCTGCTGGTCGCCGTGGTGCCAGCTCTCCCCAGGAGCGCGGCGGTGGAGCTGCACGTCACCGCGGCCCGCGATGAACCCGCGGACAGACCACGTCGCCGCACGGCCTCCGAGGCGCCGGGCGGCGGATCTGTGGAGTGCCATGTCGCCGCATCCTCCTGTGGAAGGAGCGCCGCGCTGACCCTCTCCCTGGCTCACGCCGCATCCACCGGCCAAGGCTCCGGCCCCAGCTCCAGACCCCCGGCCTCGGGGGACGCGCTGCTAGAGGAGGTCTGCACCGTGTTCCGTAACGCCCTGCAGGTGACGGGCGAACGGCTGTCCCCGCAGTGCTCCAGGGTGTTCTACAAGCACGACCAGCCTCTGGCGGAGCGGGTCGCTACAGGTACGCCGGTACAACCTCAGCCGATCGGCAGCCATCTTGGTGCGGTCAATGCCCTTACAGAGGCTAGTGTCCTGCTCGTCTCTATTCAGTGGGTGCATCCTAAATTAGTTGTATTGTTACACGTTCATGTGTACAATCACAACGTATGAAAGCAGACGAGAGAAAATATAATGAGAGGAGAATACATGTGGGTGTTATCTTTAATGTACAGGGAAAACACAAATGCACACTACAGAGCTATGAAATAAGTGTTTATGTGTGTATGTAGCGACATGGGGTGTGTTGTTTTTTAGGGGACATTAGAAAAGCAGGCCCCATGAAGTGGCATATAAATAATAACGTTCTCCAGAGGACATCTGTTTATTCCTGTGTTTAATTATTGCTGGGCGCCGTTGTTTGCTGTCCTGTGTACAGTAACACTGAGCGACTGGCACTCTTTTGTCATCATTACACTTTAATGTGGCACCGTATCCCCCCCCCCCCCCCCCAGGTCCTTATCAAGGCAAATAAGGAATGGTATTTGTTTTACCTGGAGGGATGCTTTCTCTCTCTCTCTCCTCCCCTCTCTTCCTCTCTCTCCTCTCTCTCTCTCTCTCTCTCTCTGGGGGTGGGGTGGGGGGGGAAGCATCTAACACATCTATCAAGCCGCCTCTGATGTCAGGTCCTCACCAAAGCAATCAATTAACATTTCTGAATTGATGCCATGCCCACCGTCTTACTGTCATGTTTGGCGTTGACAAACCTCTCCTTTTTATGAAGGGACATGAAATTATGGCCGCCGGTGATGAATAGGAGCGATGGGATCTGTTCAGAAGGCGCGCGCTCACATGCATCAAGTGCCAGCAGTACTCTTTGTTTTGTCACCTAATTATATAATCATAATTCAATCTTGTCTCTCACTGTTTGGCGTGATGGTCTCGGGGGAGCAGGTGAATTGCTGAGTTCACATTAAGCAGATATTTAATTAAAAATGGGTTTTTGGACTAATTATAATGCGTAGTGGACCTACGAACAAAAACCGCGGTGCAGGCTCGTTTATATTTGCTGCATGTATACACAGTATTATTCTGTATATGTTTCAATTATTGTCGAATTGTGTATTTTTAAATATTATGTTAAGGAATGATTACTCGCAACATGAATCCTTCAAAAAGTTGACAGTCTGAAACAAATTATTCTCTAATCATCATAATAAGTCTGTGAATGGAATGTTACCGTAACAATAACTGAGACTAAATTAGGAGACAACAAAATGCAGCTTAATACACAACTGTATGCACATACATTCTCCCTAAAGTCACTGAGTCATTGTTGAGCTGCTACCCTTGCTCATCCAACCGGGCTGCTCGGAGCTCACCCCACCGCGGGACTGCTCGGAGCTCACCCCGCAGGGCTGCTCGGAGCTTGCCCCACGGGGCTTTTCATGGGTCACAGCCTGCTTACACCGGGCGGTGAATCCCAAAAGTTAGAGGACAAAAACTTAACACCTCTGGTGTTAGCCATCGCTGTGACGACTGTCATCGAGCAGATACCGTTGAAAAATGTGACTGCACACCCCCGCTCAGTTACTCGCGTTAGGATTCACAGCTGATAGACACGACATGTGCCTGTAATGGAACCTTGAAACATCTTGTCTCAACGTATTATTTACGACGGTAAGGATTTGGCTCAAACAAATATTTAAATAGAAAAAGTAGAGCAAAATATAATGTTAAAGTTTATCAAGAAGCAAATGAGGCCACTTTGAAAATAATATACTTGTATACCTTTATATATTCAGAAGTAATTTAAGTTGATGCTATTTATACAGTATAGTGTATATACAGTACAAGACATTACTGTATATATAGTCTGGCTGAGAGGCCCCGAGATTAAAGGTGATGTCAGTGATGCCGGAAATTAGAAAAAGTATAGCGTGTATTAAACACAACACAAAGTAAGGAAATGTGTGTTTGGTAGATTATTTCTATGTCGTAACAATGCTTCTTGGCAATACGTCTTATAACAATGGAAAGTATGATTATTTCCCTTTTAAATGGTGCCATGTTTGTATAGAACATGCATTTGTGGGATGAGCAGCACAGCTGAATATGTGGATTGCTCACATATTTGCCAAATCTTCTCTGACCATGCCAAATAGCTTTGCTTTGCTGTTGACTCTCGTTTGGTGTTGTGTGGATTGAACGATTGAAGTCGATAGACATATTGGCAATTTAAAAATGTATTATTTAACAAACAGGCGCATCAGTAGTGTGTGGAAGAACCATACACAGCCACAACAGCCTGCCACCTCCTCCTCATGCTGGTAACCAGCCTGGTCACACACTGCTATGGGATGGCATCCCATTCTTCAAACACCATTTGTCACAAGTCAGCCAACGTGGTTGTGTTGGTCACTCTGACACGAACAGAACGCCCAAGCTGATCCCATAAGTGTTCTGACATTTTGTTCGTAGATTATTTTCAAGAAGCAAATAAAGAATTAAATAATAATGATATACTTACAGCAGTTAGCATGCTAAATACAGTATACTGTAACCAGAGCTCTAAAAAATGATTTTACTGTGCTGTATAGTCACACACAATACTGTATATATTGTACACTGTACGCTGTATATAGAGTACAAATACAGACTTGAACTATTTCCCTTTGTGTGTAATTAATCCATATAATATAATATTCTTATTTATTGAGATGCACCTGTAGATGTGGCCAACCACAGCCTGGCTCTAATATAATGCTCCACACACACAGCCTTCAAGACACATTGCCCCTTCCCTTTGGCATAAATGAACAGTCTTCATGAACCGACACTCGCTAATTACCGCCTCGTTTACAGGCTAATTTGAACCAGTTTGGGAGGCAGCGTAGCACAGCTAAAAACCACTGGCTTCGCGCCTCGGCCACTGCCTAAAAGCCCCACAAGCACAGCAGGCGTGAGCTATTTCGCCCAAGAGCCCCCTTAGTCTCTTCGTTATTTACCCCGCCTGATGTTTTTTTTGTTTTGTTTTTTTTACTTAAGCTCGCAATATTTATACATTAGTCAATTCAAATGCAAAAACGAACGGCTCCCGACGTTTAGCATAAAAGGCTGTTGTTGCCGCTCGTAATGGTTTTGGTTTACGAAACAGAGAGGTTTAAGGGCAGCCGCATGTTCGCCGTGAGGCAGAATAATGGCCGATACTCTCGGGTAGATGGTTTAGTTCCATTCCATTGCTAATGTGATTGCTTTTAGAATGTGTCTAATGGCCTCTGTCCGCCAGTCCTCTCAATAAGGCTCCCCATGAAGCCCCAAAGGGGGGGGGGGGGGGGGGGCAGGGCAGGCTGGGGGGGTGGGGAAGGGGGGGGGTGGATTGTGAGAGTGCTGGGATTGTGTTTTGTAAA
>JAODUH010036353.1:0-21478 GCA_027564835.1 Typhlichthys subterraneus
TGTGTTGGAGCAGGGAGACACCTAAAACATGCAGGGCAGCGGCCCTCCAGGACTGGAATTGAATAGCCCTGCTGTAGTGAATAGAATGAATAAAATTCAATAATACAAACAAAGTGATGACTAGGTGCAGTTCCACCAGAAAGCAAAAAACACAAAAATAATTATTCCTTCTTGGAAGAGAGCACTGAATGAATGCTTTTGCAGCACAGAAAGAGAAATGTCATAAGATTAAAGTCATAGCTTTTAGAGTACTATTCTATCATTGGATATACTCTTATTGGTTTACATATACACTCATCCTATAATATCCCACAAGCAAGTTAAACTTTCCAAGTCAAAGTGTCTAGAGTGTTTGGTAAAGTCTATACTGACACTATATTCATTCTACAGACATTTTGGAGTGCTTTTTTCATGAACATGTAGCACATATAGAGGGTATTATGATCTGTGATTGTTTCTGCTCATACACATACAATATTCCCATTTTCAGACCTTCCTACTACATATGTTTAATGTGATATTAGATCTTGCACACTATCCCTTTAATAATATCACAGGCTGAATACATAATAAATGCATGCATCCCTTCCCTTGGTCACCCCCCCCCCCCCCCCCCTCTCTTTCTGTCACACACACCCACACACCCATGTGGAGAGAGAGAGAGAGACAGAGAGAGAGAGAGAGAGAGAGAGAGAGAGAGAGAGAGAGAGAGAGAGAGAGAGATTTCCCCAGCCATCTGTGATCTGGTTTAAGTCTTCCTGGGCATTGACATAATAAAGAGAGTGGGAATAGATTGTTTTTTGCTCATTCCCATTTACTCTATAGCCCTTCTGTGACAACCATATCTGGGCAATTTTTAGCAGAAGCGGACAAAACAAACTGATATGAAGCAATGAGCAAGGTTTAAAATATATACATTATAACCTGTTTGACATACAAGGTCAGAGCTGTATGTAACAGTTGTAACCAAAATGACTAATTATAATAAAACTACTAACATTTTAGAAATGGATAACATACTGCGTACGTACTGTAAAATGTGTCTGTAAAATGTCATCAGTGATGAATGTCACGTTTCCCTAAGGACAAATAAAGTCATATTGAATCCTGAAAAGCAGGTCCAATAAAGACTTCTGAAACACAAAATGCAGTGTTTATGTATGTTATATATTAGAACCAATGCGCATAGAGAAGTTGTTGGCTAACTATTCTGGTTTAAGGGATTATATATAATAAATAAAGTACATGCTAGAATATACAGTAGTCCATAGAGAGGATGTATTACTGGATCTACCCACACAGCATAGACAATCAATATATTGTACAGTACTGTACCTACTGCAGCTCGTAGGTTATTATGCTCAAAATCCATTTTCAGACTCTATGGAAATCCATTAACATCCAGGATATAATTTCACAAAGAATAGCGTAAATGTGAAAATAACTAAATGCTCTGTACTTTTTGGACGGCCTTTTTCAGGCACAATTTTGCCTTTTAAATGTTCCCTTGGACCTTGAAGGCATTGCACATAAATAAACAAACTCCCCCTCAAAAATGCAGGGAATTGGATAAGAAGGCTTGACATTGGACACATTTACACAATCTTCACACACAGTATTACAGCCACAAGGCTTTTAAAAGGGCAATCCTCATATTATTTGTATATACTTAACCATGTGAGCATTATATCATGATTTTCATGGTTTATACAAAAAAAAATCCTACATAAAAAGAGAGGCCTGTTCATTTCCACTATACATTCTCACCCACTCATATTTCTGTGGCGATATTGTGATGGTAATTATAAAAGTGACAAGCAAAGTACTGGTTAGGAGCTGTGAGGCATGTAGGAGGAGGGAGAGAGGCTGAAGAGGGAGAGATGTTAAATGGGAGGAACAAAAGGGAATGTGTGTGTGGGTTGTGGGGGTGACATCCAGATGTTGTAGCAGTACGGTGTACATGTTAGGACATCCTCAGATCTCCGCATCAGTTCTCAGACTAGATGGCTTCAGGTCTCATGAAGAAAACTCGTCAAGTGTAAGAGTATAAGCTAGTACCATTCTTGAGAATTATTTATGACATGTCAATATGAGTGATTGCTATTCAATATCATTTGTGTTTGTTGCTAGAGGGACTACTGGAATTCTTCAGCCTTGGCCAGGTGCTAAATGTTTTATGAAAGTGTTTGGATAATTATTATGCAAGACATTATTCTGATTATGTATTATTTCCCAGCAGTTTTCTAACTCCAAACGAAATCAACATTGATCATTTGCAGGTGTATATACAGTATTAGCTCCATGAAAAGGGGTGGGGTTGCAATAAAGCAAAATAGCTGCAAAAGCCTTGCGGAGAATTAAACATGAAGCCTCCAGGAAGCCATTAGACTCCAGAGAAATCATCTTTTAGCGCTGCTGCACCCTTCCTGGAACCACCTGAAGTGCAAGGTGTCAAGTGCTCAAGGGCATGAGGTCAGGAGCCTCCCCCCACTGAAGATAAAGCACTAGCTGAAGCAATGATACATGGATCTCATGGACACGAGGTGACTTGGTGGGCTGTGGCTGTGTCACAGGACACAGGACACCAGTAGACGCCACATGGTGTGGTGGGCTAACAGTGTGGCTTGCAGCATGTGTCCTAGTACTCCATACAGTAGCTATAGAAAAGGTTTCAATAATGTCGGAATCATGACCTGGCCCTCTTGTTCACTGTGCATGTTAATGGCCGTGCAGCCACTTTTGTCTGTGAATGTGCATGTGTGTGTGTAGATAGACACACCCTGTCTATCTGTATTTCGCATAGGTTTCCTCCAACAAGCATCAAGCAATTAAACCTTTTGAAAAACATTACTCAGCAGGCCTAAGTAAATCTCTTCTAACTAGGTAGATCTACAGATGAAAAATGTACTACTTAAATGTAACCTTGTGGTGGACTCTATGGACATAATTCACCATAACCCATGGTTGCGTCACACAGTAATATTATACTGTATGCCTTTCTGCTTTGGTGTTATGTTCTACACACACAGTCAAATTGAGTGCCTTTCTGTGTTGACATGGTCCCTTTAAGAAAGAATGCTTTCTGGGTAACTTGAGCTCCATATTTGTTATTGTCATGTTGTTTTGAGCTGGATGTGCTTAAATAAATGATACACACTTGGTTAGTCAGTGAGATAAATGGTCTGTTTCCACTATCCTACAATATCCACAACCTACACATTTAATAATTATCCATATCATCTACTTTAATGTGGTGTTGCTATACAGTATGTCTGCAATAGCAGTTTTGATGTTTCTCTAATGCTCGTGCACCCCTATGCAACTGAGTGCAAGCTGATGAATGAAACTATGTAAAGCTAATGTGCAGCGTTAGTGCCAGTCAGCATGATGTTTAATTAAGTTGCTATGCCTCTATGTTATGCCTCAGCATTGGGCTACTGAATGTTTTTCACTTAAAACCAGACTCTCTGGTCATACAGTAAGAACATGTCTTGTCATTTCAGTGGTGATGTGTCTGCTCTAAACATGACACTGAAAACCCACAGTCTGTTGTTAAACCCTAACAGAAGGCTAGGTAATTAGTGCACATTACTGACCCTCTTAATCTCTTTTTTTCTTTGTTTAGCTGTAATTCCTGTGTCCACCAATGGTCCAAACTGTTCCTAATGAGGATTAGGAGCTGTTGTTATGGGTCTTAAGGGGCTTTTTTGTTCTATATATATTTAATTGACAACCCATATTTTATATATTTTTAAAATAATTAAAGGTACTGCATGGAGAATTGCTGAAGGTACTGTAGAGTAAATATTACATTCCCCATCCCAATTGTCTCATCACAAAGAGCTACATAACCACATAATGTATGTCCGGTTAGGATCAAGTTTGAGAGACTAGTTGAGAGACAGTACCAATTAAGTATGAACATCATCTTTGTTTGCAAGCTTAATAGGGTAATATAACAATAAAGTTATGCCATACTGTACATCTGTCAGAATGTGTTGAGTCTCATTTCTCTAAATTGAATAAGTAGATGTTTAGATAATCAAAGGCTGATTACCTTAATGAGCCACTGGCCAGCTCAGCACACACGTAAATGGACTGATTTTATTTTTTTACACGTCTTTGAAGACCCATGCCAAAACTAACTCTTGGATAATTCCACCCTCCCTTAAGCTTGCATCTGGCACAGGGTCCTATATACAATATGCTAAAGTGGACAGTTGGGGCAGACCTTAAGCTCTTACGGGGCTAAGCCTCTGCTGACCCTAAGGCTGGAGGACTGGGTCACAGTGTTGTTTTTCATCATCTCGCCTACTCTTCAACAATGTGTCACCATCATATGTGACTGTGCGTCTGACTGACAAACTGACTCACGTCCGGAGCACATTGGACTAAAAGCACCCAGTCAAGGGAAACCAGGACGCGCGTTTATTTCATGACACTCCGTAGATCTCCCTCGTCGACCTACACAGGTGAGTGGCTACAGTAACATATAGAGGGACCCCTCTATTGTTACGCCTGTCCCATCTATCCCTCACCCTTCTGTCTGGAACACAAAATGGACACATAAGCCGAGACCACTGTAGCCATCCTATTGTGAATGGTCCCCCCGGTGTGTGTGTGTGTGTGTGTGTGTGTGTGTGTGTGTGTCCTGAGCAGGCCGCGTGGGGCACTCATTGACAGACTTGATTGGGACCAAGTGGTTCTGTACAGCAGAGTATCCAGTTGCACCCTGTGAGGCCATAGTTTCATTTGACTGTCTGTTGTCCTATTTTGACTCGCTGGTACCAGTTCATGCTTCACACTGCTTTTCTCTTATAAGTGTAGCTTTACCGTAAGCCTGCAGGAGAGCGCTAATCCGCATTAGCCTAAATGAGGGAGATTCTGGTGCAGTGTAGGCGAGGTGTGACTAGCTAGCTGCTGGCTGCCAGATATATTCATTTTGGGATCTCATTAGCAAAAATTAATGTACAGACCTTGAATGTAAAGGGCAAAGAGAACCTGCTGAGAAGCTGCTATCAGCCAAACATAACAACAGTTCCCATTGCTTTCATTGTAAAGATACAAAGCGAACTGATACAAATTAATGATACCGCTTACACCAATGGGATATTTCTAAAGATATGATATCCATTCAAAATTTGAATAAATCTAAATGAATGTATAAAGCACTTTAAAAGCACTGCATTGTACCAAAGTGCTGCCCACTCAATAAAAAAATGTAAGTTTTAAAAAGTCTAAAAGTAGATTAAAGTACAATAAATAAAGACAAACACATTGTTAAAATTTGATATTGTTTGTAATACCTTTTATAATGTTCCAACACTGTCTTAACACTGGTTTTAAGTTGACCTACTGTATGTTGAAGCTTTAACAAACAAATGTATTCCACAACATTGGTGCAGCAACAGAATGCACAATATCCTTTACCGTTGCACCGTGATTAAAGAATATTTAAAAGTTATGTATTATCTGATATAAGAGATGTAAAAAACTAAAAAGCCATGTAAATGTCAGGGTAATCCTCGATTTGTGTCTGTAAAGCCTTTTTATGGTAGAAACCAAGGTAGCATTCCAAACATTGTTTTGGTTACATGCATCACTCTCTACAGGGTCACCTACGCACCGTTCCCTACCCCTCCCCTTACAGTCACCCACACATTTGTGGATGTTGTGTTTCAAACGGCAACAGTGCCAAGTGGGGGTGCTATCATCAATCAAGGAGTGTACTGCACCTTTAAATGGCCTGTTGCCAGGACATGTCTGACGAGGGTCCCTGCACACACACACACACACACACACACGCACACACACACACGCACGCACACATATAGAGTCTATCGCTTCACTCCAACCTTGCCATGGGGTGTGTGTGTGTGTGTGTGTGTGTGAGAGTAAAAAAGAAGGACAGAAGGAGCTGTCCACGGTGCTGAAATGAGAGCACAGCGCATGGTCTAGTGCGTTACTATGGCTACAGCTGTCTGTATCCCTAAAATAACCACACACACACATACACACACATGCTCACACACACACAGAGCGTACCCTGATTACAAATAATGTCACTTTGCTTTAGCAATCTACTGAAGTTGCTGTCAGTAGAGCACTCAGGCTGAGAGTACCCTCCCCCCCTCAACACACACACACACAGGCATGGACACACACAAACACACGCACGCACACACACACACACACACACACACACACACAAGCATGCCCCTACACACTGCAAGTGTGGCATACTAGTAATTTGTGCTAACTAAACATTAAAACATTACAATGTCTCATGTTTAGCTAATTTGCATGCCTGACAGGGTAAAGCTACAGCTAATTACTGCAATCAGATGGAGGAGAATATTTGCAGCGAAAACCTACACCCCCACTGGGCTTTGGTGGCACGTGATTGGAAAGACACCTTCAATTGTTATTTTGTTATTCTGTTATCCAAAGTCACGCATAGATAATTTTGAGCAGCTAAAATAAGTTATTCCTAGTCATTAGCTATGTTTGCATTGTGATGATTCAACCCAGTTGTAATATTTCCAAATATATATTAATAACCAGCAGCTTTTAACAAAATGCTTTGTAACGGGTTAAGTGATGGGTTGTTAAAAATGTGTTAAAAAGAAAAGGTGAAAATTAACTGCAAACAAATTAAAGATAGAGCCTCCAGGAAGCCATTAGACTCCAGTGAAATAATCTTTAAGCGCTGCTGCACCCTTCCTGGAACCGCCTGAAGTGCAAGGTATCAAGTGCTCAAGGGTATGAGGTCAGGAGCCTCCCCCCACTGAAGACAAAGCACTAGCTGAAGCAATGACACATGGATCTCATGGACACGAGGTGACTTGGTGGCCTGTGGCTGTGTTACAGGACACAGGACACCAGTATACGCCACATGGTGTGGTGGGCTAACAGTGTGGCTTGCTAGCAAGATGGACATTTTCTGCTTCGCTAAATCATCTTCCAAAACTACTGGCAGCTTCTGGAAGACAATATTATCAATTGGTGGTAGAAAATAACAGTAAGTGCACCGAAAAGGACCATGACAATGCTCCATCGCATGTGTCCAAGTAGGACTACGCCATAATAGTATCTATAGAAAAGGCTTGTCAGAATAATGGCCCTCTTGTTAACCTGATCTAAACCTAGTTGAGAACACGTGGGGAGGGAGGACTACAATACACATAATTAATAAATAATAATTTTGGTTGAGGAATGTTTGATGCCAAATAAAGTGTTGGCTTCACTGATGTTTGAAACATATGTTGAAATATTGCAATAGGCTAATTAATTAATTCATTCATTCATTAATTCATTCATTATTAATTGTGTACACCTGGAGTTACCTGCATCTGTAGAAAGTTAGAAACTAATCCTTATCTGAACTGTATGTGTATAGTTTTTTCACAGTTTTGCCACTTTGTCTTTAAGAACCATGGGCCAAAGGATCTGGATTTACCGGAGAGGCCACAGTCCTGAGCGAGTCCTCTTCCATTCATAGCGATGTCATCTGTCACCTGGCCCAGACACGTCCTGGCTGGACTTGGGCCCCGTTTCCTACGGCACTCGAGAACATAGAACTCCACACAATGTGAGTAGAGTGTGAGCGAGAGTGTGAGCGAGAGAGAGAGAGAGAGAGAGAGAGAGAGAGAGAGAGAGAGAGAGAGAGAGAGAGAGAGAGAGAGAAGGCAGGGGATGTAATCAGTAATTATGTACTTGGAAATACATCTACACCGCAAATCGACGTCTATTTCAAAATGTATCATATTAGAAAGTTGTAGTAGAAGTTCTATTTTTGCCCATTCAAACCGTTTCTGCAGTGTTTGCACGCACAATTTCACATCCCTCTACAGGTTACACGCTGTTACCGAGTGATCGATTCGACCAATCGTAGAATATGCTGGCGCGTCTCCGAGTTGCGCGTACCACAATCCCCGGTGGTGTTGGTGATGGTGGGCAGCACCAGGAAGCTCGAATCCGATAGACGTGCTCCAGTTTGAGAGAAAACAAAAGAACAATGACACCAGAAGGGGACGAATCGTCGCTCATCCGGGATGACGGACTATCGAAGATGATGATGAAGATCTTAACTATCATTTCGGGATTTTGGTCATGAACAATCACGCAGCTACCGCGCGTCTTGCCGCTAACCGCAACTTTCCCTGTCGCACCTGTGGGTTTCTTTAAAGTGCAACAGCATGCATAACTCTCCCAACGACGACAAAATTCCTGTAAGTAATATATTAAAACACAAATTGGACCGTCATCCATTACTTGCTCACCTTTTAAATGAAAATAAATTAATATAATGTCATTATTATAATGTTTTCAGAAATAAACGCCAGGATATGCTGTATTTGAATGATGGATGGCAAACAACATGATACGGATTATTGTACATGATTTGTCTATAGTGACATGCAATTCACCTTGTTTATGAGAACAGTTTGTACTAGGCTAATGTGTTCTTGCACATATCATGGTTTCCCCGATGGCACAATCGCACCACGTTTTTATTATTTTTTAATTTCTTGGAAAGAGGAAAGTTAATGTCACAATATGTATCACTGTTAATAATTAACTAATTTGCTAGTTAAATGTATTGTGTTATTGCACCCAAGATCACAGATTTTCAATTTACAAATCATAAATTGCATTGAATTTTAATATGGTCTGGTTTGAAAAATGACAAATATGCAGGCCTACTGTAGCCCATATCCTTGTGGACTTAATGGTAAACCTGAAATCCCAGAGCTCAATGTTGATGTTTGAGACTCAGAGGTATACTGTAGCTGGAGTATGCCTTTACATGCCAGTCAGACATTTTCCCAGTTTAAGGAATACATAATTAAAATAGCTGTGTATATGATTTTAGATGTATAAATATAGTTTATTTTGTTAGATTTATATGTCATAAGCATCGATCAGCTATGAGTCAGTGAAATGCTCTGTGAGAATATCTCTTGGTTGATAGCCAAATCCCAATGTACCCAAACATGTATGACCAATCAGGACCTCTTTTCATGTATTGGTCCAGTGAATCTACCATACCTATCAATCACAAGAATACACACACACAGCTATAACAGGTGTGTCAATAGAGACAGAATCCTTTAGCATGGTGAATTATTTAATATTTTATCAGGTAAAGCATTTAGCACACTGTGGTGCCATTTGTGTCTACTGTAGGTGTAGTTTTCAACACAATATGACTATGTCTCTATTGCCTGTATCCAGTTTGGTCTCCTTTTCATCTTTTCTACTACCTTTTTAGGTTCGAAAGCTTAGAATGGTTTGGTAGCACTTTTGGGTAGTGCATCATGTTACACAGCAGCTTTTAAATATGTTTCAGTTTTTCAGAAATGACGTTAGCTTAGCTTAACGCAATACAAAGTCAATGGAGCGCTTCAAAATGTTTTCCCCCTGGTGGGTGTGGTTTTCAGTGTATGACACGTTGCGCTCTGTCTCTACAGGCTTCACAATGGCAGACCAATGGGCTCCAGAGGGAGGGAGCGTAGCAGGAGGGGGTGGTTTTTTGGCTTGTTGATTTGCAAACTCGTTCTCCCTTTCATTTAATTCTCTTCTTTCATTTCAGCTAGCTCTTGTATCAACTCTCAAATCTTGCCTGCAGCTAGCCTAGTGTAACCAAACCCAAAATTGAACACTTGAATAGGGTCTGGACTTGCTCTGTAGGAGATTGTTTACAGTCTGTATCCTAACCTGGGCATAGACAGGGGTTATTTGTGTTACTATTGGAGCATATTTAACCAATCGGCGTTGCTACATCTTTTTGTATTGCTTCATCTACCTCTACCACCATTTAGAAACCAATGAGCCATCCCCACTGGTCGATGATTGGTCTGCCATCCAGAGAGGCTGTGTGAATGCTAAAGGTTTCCAGACTATAACCTCAGCCAAACGTGATCTGAGAGCTATCGTCGTGCAGAGCCAGGCTAACCTACAGCAGCGCTAAATTGGAATGCTGGGGGTTTTCTACAAGCATTTGCGGACACAAATGAGGACGAATGAGAATGTCCCTGTAACATCTGCCTGGTGAAGAGAGTGTGCTTGGCTTGTGAGCCCTACCCACAATGGTCCGCTTTTACTCCCTGCAGGTTGTGGCTTCGAGCCCCAACACTGACAGCCCCAAGGAACAAGTGGGGGGTCTCTACTTCGCAGACGGCCGGCGCAAGGTGGATTACGTCCTGGTCTTCCATCACCGGCGTCCCGGCTCGGTGCGCACAGCCCACGGCGCCAGAGCCAACTTGGTGCCACACGACCGGCTCTCTGTCATCTCCAACGGCAACTTGCCCCCGCCGGCAGGGGTGACGGCACGTGCGGGGGAAGTGTGCGTGGAGCTCGGGGCAGCCGAGGAGGTCCCGGTGGACCTAGCGGACCGGGAGGTGGAGCTCATCAGGAAGGAGTTTGAGGCACACCTGGTGGAGGCTGGCCTGGAGATAGAGAGAGACCGAGAGGTGAGGAGGGTGTTGGAGGAAACATTTGAGGCAATGCAGTGTGAGGCATTCATGTTTGATTGGCGTTCATCTTTGTTAGGGTTAGCGGCGACCCTAACGATGTGAACACAGAAGTACACTTGCTGTTGTTCCTTCCGCTGCTGTAGCCCATCTATGTTTTCTAAGATGCAGGGCAGAGTTACTGTCAGATTTAAGCAGTCCGGTCATTCTCCCATGACCTCTCCAACAGAAGCAGCACTCATTGGATGTTTTCTTTTGTTTTCACACCATTGTGTGTGTGTACATCTCACGTGAACAGCAGTATGAGATTCTCCAATGTGCGCCAGCCATCCTATGCCTAGTCCACGCGTACATGGATACATTTTGAAACGGGGATTTTCCTGAATGTTTTTTCCCAAAAACGTTAATGTGTCTCCATGAATCTCCATCCACATGAAAATGCAATTGCATGCTTTCAAGCCTATAAAACGGAGTGTTTTAAGTTATATTGTTGTTGTGTTGATGCTGTTGCCTGTCTTGGCCAGGACACACCTGAAAAAGAGATTTGTAATCTCAGCGCGTCTTTCAGGTTAAATAAAGGTTGAATTAAAAATAATAAATAGACCATTTGTGTGTGGATGGAAGGCACAGAAAAAGCTTTGTATTTCAAAATAGCTGTGTACATAATAGACTAGACATGATGTTTGTTCTGAACAGCAGCTGAGCCCCCAAACCATGCCGTCATGCATTGAATTAGCTGAATGAGTCTTTACATTAAAGGCACGCTCAATCATTCTTGCTAACTTCGAGTTCAAATAAAAAAACAGTATCGCTCTACTATACTCCGCGGTGGCGCCTCACACGTGGAAATGCATTATGAAGCAATATGTAGTGCTAAGGCTTTGTTTAATACGAGGCATTCACCACTTTGATTATGTTACTATATACTGTGTATTTGTATCAGATAATTCTTTCAACATGCACAGTGAACGGTAATCTAGCGAAATGCGAGGAGCTATTTGAAGAATTTGACGAGTGTATTAGCTTACATTTAGCTTGCAATAGCCGACTTCACCTTTAATGAACAAAGTGGAGGTTGAGTGGATGTCTCCACTGTTTCAGCAGCATGCATGTGTTTCAGGAGAAAATCCCCCTCTCCTTAATTGTGTTATGACGGCAGAGCACCAAATGTCTACCCTACTGTAGCTCACACCACTGTCCACATACAGTATGTGTGCGTGAGTTAGGGGGAGGGGTGGAGAGGAAACCAAGCCAATAAACAATCAGGTGTGGGAGGTGCAAGCGCTGTCTTGTTACGCTGGCGAAATCCTGACACAAATGCATTAGTGCCATTTTAATGAATCTCATGTAGTGTATTACTCAGAGGTAAGGCAGCTATAAAGTCAAGAGCTTTACTTGCAGTGCAAGTTCAACATCACTTTAAAATTACCTTTCTTTGTTCCTTCTCTGGGACAAGAGAGAGTCTTCAGCAGAGAGACTCATCTAAAGCTAGGGATCACAATGATGGCATGTGAAGGTGCACTGAAATGGAGCGCTTGCTTGCATAACGTCTTCGGAGGAGTGACTGAGCCCTGCTACAACCCCGCGCCCCCACCCCCACTGATGACCTGGGCCCTGCCTCCTCCAAGTGGAGGTGATGTGCTGTGGAAGAGGAATAATGAGTGGCAGGACACATGAGGTGGTGTGTGCCAGACTCTCTCTGCTGTGCATTACAGCAGCCCCAGAGCCACACATGCCACAACATAGACACAGAGGTGTACTTAGAGGAGGGGTAGAGTAGACATGGGCTCTACATGGGGAGTAGAGAGTAGTGGAGGTGCGGGAGGCGCTCTCTCTCTTTCAAAGCAACAACGTGTGTTTCCACGGCAATATGACTCATATCGCAGGAGGAGGTGATTTCAACTGCTGAGGTTAATACATCATAGAGCATAACAATGGAAGAGCAAGAGCAGCATCAGTAGATTAGTAAATACAAGGGAGCAGTGCTAGTGTGAAAGTGTGTCTTGATAATTATCAGTGAGTGCGTGTGTGTGTGTGTGTGTGTGTGTGTGTGCGTGTGTGTGTGTGTGTGTGTGTGTGTTTGTTTGTGCTTGGCAGCGCATGCAGGCTGTGGGCGATCAGCCTTCCTTGCTGCTTTGTGCAGAGTGTGTGTTTCTCTGAGGCTGGTTACCATGGCGGTATACCCAAGTGGAATACACACTCACACACACATGCACACACACGTACACACCTAGCACCTGTTGTCTACTGTATAACCATTGGACGAAGAGTAACACGAAACTGTTCGGCTATGACAGTACTGTATAGTGAATGTCGTAGGCCAAACAGTTTTGAGTGATTTACTGTCAATAGGCCAGAGGACAGGATCAGCTCTCAGGATGTTTATGCTGCATTTTTCACTATTATTTACTTCTAGCCAGTATACTTTGGACCATCACAAGTTGATAATGAGCACCTCCAACTCTGGGCCTTTGGTCTCACACAGCCCAAAACCCAGCTTTGGTACATGCTTCATGGCAAAATGATGTACATGCAAGGATTGAGGTACTACAAATGCATACACAGTAACACAAATATGAAATTGGGCAGGGATGAAAGATTGCGGAAAGTAGCAAAACAAGATTCTGTAATTTACTGCTATACACAACATCCCCAAAAAGACAAGTGGACAAAATCTCTTTAAACAATTATTTTCCTGAAATGTATTGTGAATATCACGGCCTCACTTTTTTATAATTTAGAAAACTTCTCAAGTTCATAAACTTTAATTTGAGCCCAAGATTACCTTTAGATCTTGAAAATTACAGCTGTGGCAGTAATCCTTCCTTATACTGTACCTAAAACCTAAAATCAGAGGAAGCTAGCCTTCCATATGGGTGCATATCGTGTAGCAAAAACATATTGTACTGTACAGTATGTTCATATGTCATGTTAACTGCTGCTGTATCTGAGGTGAAGATCATGAAAAGTGAATTGTACGGCAGACACAAAACAAAGGCTTAAGGTAGTAATAAGTATATTTGTTATGCAAAAATATCTTATCCAAACTGTACTGTACAGTTACAATATGAACTATACTGGTTAGTTTTGAGTTACTATTTCTATGGTTATAACAGGTGTTATACATGTGTGTACCATATGTGTGTATTCCGCTTGGGTATACTGTACAACTATGTTATGTATGTATTTATTAACCATAGCTGTTGAAATAACCTTGACCTCTCCACAAAGAAAGTAAGAAAGTTTAGCCCAAATGGCCTTAAGCTTTGTGTTATGGTGGTTGGTGGCTCTAATTTTACTTATTCATATTTTACCTTTAATTCTCCCAGGTTAGTCTAATTGAGATAAAAACATATATTTTCCAAGAGAGACCTGACCAAAATAGCAGTATGCAAAATTAGAGTCATCATTTGCCACATAAAAAAAGGGCTGTCAGAATGTTATCGTTATTAATCGCAATTAGACATATACTGATAACTAAACTAACTAACTAACTAAACTGCTACTGGAATATACACTTTCTCCACCAGATTAGCATGGCGCTATACCATGGTGTTGACATTCTGACATAGCAACAAAAAGGATAAGGTATTTATTACCTTTATTGTAATCTTTTATACATCTGTTTTAATTTTTCTTTATTTTATGTTATTAATCTGATTCCTTTAACCATTTTTATTATTATTGATTATTATTATTTTTATTATTGATTACGGGAAGCATGCCTACGGTGGTTGAAGTGTGAAATCAATAAAATAAAATGTATTCTAAAGACTTAATGGTCTTTTGCTGTATCTTTCATACATGTATGTACTGTATCTTTTGGGATTGATGTTTGGTCAGGATGAGTGTCAAACACTTGGTCATTTCCTGCATTCTGGTGAATTTCAAAGTACCAGTTTGTGTCTTTCCAGTTATCCATTTATGGTAAAAGTATCTTTATATAGGCTAAAGGAAAACAAAACATAACTCTATAGAATGCAGTATGGCCTAAAGGCTCCTGCAGATCAACTTCTGAATCAATATTATCCCAACTGAGTCAAAACACACATGCATGATAAGTTACCGTTCTCTCCTCATCACGTTTTTTGTTTGGAGCAGTAACCTAAATATGGCACTGCATTCAGGTCAATGAACACCTGCACTTTTAATAGCTCATAGCCTGTGTTTCAATAAGATTTCTATTCACGTGAAAAACACCATGCACATTCAAAACATTTAACTTTTAACTTAACAATGTAAGACGTTTAACTCCATGTCTTACATTGTTAGCAATTAGGCTATTTTATTGATGTGTATTGAAATTACTGGGCTACTGTATGTGATTCACCAAGCTAACGTTAGCCTTTCTATAGCATAACATTGAAGCTATTGGCTAGAAGGATGATTTGAGTACCAACAGAGTAGTCCAGTGCTATTCTACAAGCGCAGACAAACTAGAATGAACCTAAACAATGAACCACAAGCAGAACAATAAACGTGCACAGAGAAGATATTTGTCACAGTTGTTTGACGATTGACACATTAACCAACAACACAAATAACCCACACTCAACAGGTCAAGTGAAAGAGAAAGTCCAGTGGGTAGCTGGGGTGTGTTCGATTTATTGGTGGCTTGGCCGCCAATGTAGACCGCGAGGTAGATCACGCATGAGACAGTAATTGCGGTAATATTTGGAAAGCCCTAAAAACATACACATTTCAAAATCTAAAATATTTTTAAAAAGACAGCAAAAATAAATATCAGATACATGGTTTGTTTTTTTATTAGGATCCCCATTAGCTAACGTCGTAACGATAGCTATTCTTCCTGGAGTCCAACACTTAAAATACATCCACGACAAGTTTACACAAAACACATTACGTAAAAGCATACATATACACATAAAATACATATACACACATACATATACTACATACACGTAATACATATACATTCATACATCATAATGTACATACACATTCATACATACATGCATACATACACAGATAAAGAAAAATCAAAGGAAGAGATAATATCCATACAAAATATAAATGAGCAGCAGAAAACAAAACAGCAGAGATAATTAGTGTTCAACTAGGGTCAACAACGCTGTGCCATCCCTAAAATGTATTTTATAGTTGTTGAAAGCTCTTAATAGTACTAATGCTCATTTGCATGTGCATACTCACACAAAGAAATTGAAAGACCAACATTCGTGTATGCTTGTCTATTTAATTATTTGCAGCATTTTGTTTCGGGTAAAAAGAATTTAGACATCAGCAAACAAAACTGCAGTTGCCTTCATTGTTCAGTAATGACTGAAAGAGTAAAACAAATATGTTGTACGGCTTAAGAGTTGCTTGCGTAAATCAATATTACAAGATTGACCTAACAATAGTGTGCCTGTTCTTTGTGGAGGGACATGTTCTGTTAGACAGAAGGAGTTTTGCTCTGACTCCCATTGTTAAATGCATCCACCTGTTGCCGGTTTATTTGCTAATTAAGGTCTTCATAGCCGAAACATCTTGCTTTACATGCTGCTGCCTTTAAGTCAATAGATCAGTATTCATGTCTGTGAATGGGGCACCGCTTTATAAAGATGATGCTGAGTTGAGCCTATTTCTCTCATATTACCTACTCACACAAACGCTTTTGGTAGAATGCATGAGTGTGTGTGTATGTGTTTAGGTGTGTGTGCGTGTGTGTTTGCTTGCTTCTTGTTGGCAGAGTTTGTTCTCTGCAGTCTCGTGATAATGAGCTCCATGGAGTTCATGCTAACATAGTCCTGATATTATCTCATTGATAAATAAATAGCCCCACGCTCTATTATGTATTTGAATACATATTGACCATGATGATATATCAATTACTTCAGACAGAGGAGCTAATCCCACACTGAAAAATGATTTATTGAACTGTTTTAGCTTTACTAGATAAGGACATTTGATGGCAGATTTCATGTTGCCTCGACAGCACCTTGGACACCTTTCAGGTGAATGTGTGTGTATGTAATTGGAGTGTTGATAAAAAAGTCCAAGATTGTTCAGACAACATATGATAGCAAGCATAGGAGTTAGTTATGTTTCCAGTTCAAAGATGTATTTGTCAGATTCAACAACACCTCGTTTATAGGGCTGCTTCTTCCCTGTGCAATGCATGCATTGTGGTATTTATCTGAAGGGGTAGGGTCTAATGTATTTGTCTGAAGGGGTAGGGTCTGATGTATTTGTCTGAAGGGGTAGGGTCTAATGTATTTGTCTGAAGGGGTAGGGTCTGATGTATTTGTCTGAAGGGGTAGGGTCTAATGTATTTGTCTGAAGGGGTAGGGTCTAATGTATTTGGATGCCACTGGGGGCACAGCAGTGAAAAGGTAGCATTGGAGTTGCTCAGGTGTTATGCATTGAAATACCCTGCCCAAAACAATATGTTTCAAATGCTTTAATAGCACCACCATCACCATGACAACCACCACCACTATTACCACTGCTATTACTAATATAATAATAATAATGATATTTTTTAAATAATAAATACCATGGGATGAAAATAATCATTATCTTTGTTTCTTTCTTTGTTTCTATGTTTGTTTGTTTGTTTGTTTGTTTGTTTCTTTCTTTTGCTCTAATTACACAATGTGAGTACACCAAAGCTCTTCAGTTAAGGCTGTGTCAAAACCTAGCGTGAGAAGAACAGAGTGAACTTTTTTAAGGTCAGGCCTGTTGTCTGTGTCTGAGGATTATAGCTGTGAAGCTGTGACCTTCATTCCCCCAGAGGAATTAGACACTCTCACTTTCACCACTCATTAAATTAAGTTAAAGGAACACGCTTTTTTCTAAGAAAATAGTTACGCTTTGATCTGTCTACTGTATATCTTTCTAACTATTTAACTGTGCTGATTCAGATGAATTATGATTCAGTTTGTTCTACAGCACAGCACATATATAGTTTGATATATACAGTAATTGTGAATGTGGGCTGGATTGACCTAATACTACATCTCAAGCTGTTCTGCACTCCCTTCAGTAGTATATTAACTCCTCACACTCCAGAACCTGGATCAATATACCCACCATTTCCCCTATCGTCAAATAAAAACCTAATTGGTTTATGTTATAACAAGTAATAGTAAATATTTCAGTGTGCTTCTGTATGTTGTGACAGACATTGTCTGTAGCCTGCCACAGTTTTTTTATATTTTTGTAAGCTTAAGGCGATTTTATGCTTCTCCGTCAAGCTTATGTCAAGCCTACGGCATAGCTTGTGGTATAGCTTACACAGTCTTGAGCTGTGCATGAGAAGCCCCACTTCACGGAAGTGCCATGACTTGTTTAGCTCCCGAATTAGAACACTATTATGGAGTGTAAACGTTTTGAAATAAGCATATAAACATAAGATATTTCCAGAGAATCGCCTAACCAACATTTATCATAGGAAACAATATGTGCCGACACAAGATGGTATTTATAAAAAGCCCGTACAACAAGGAAATCCCAGGGAAATACCCATCTTTTCGTAGTTGGGTTCTGGCTTGATGAAGGATGCTATACTCTTTGAAATATGAATGCAGATACAGTAGATGGAATGTTACGACACTAATGTTTGTTACTGTTGGCAAAGTTAAAGCCACTAGTGGAACAGGCACAGTAGCTTACACTAGCGACCCTTTTCCATTGCATGTGTAGGCTCAGCTCGGCACAATCAGTACAGCAAGGTTGAGCGTTGCATTTCCATTACAACTGGTCATTCACTTTTAGTAGTAGTAGTAGTGCTCTATAGCTTTTATTTAACTATTTCACTTTGCAACAGTTGTTTTTTTCAAGATGTTGTTACTATTTGCCAGATTACAGACTATGGCAAAAACACACAGGCTCAGTTTCTCATGGATTTGCCTAAACATTTCCAAACTGATGAAGCCCATAACATTACAGTGGCTCACTTGGAGGCGGGCTCGGCTCACTTTGGCCAGAGTCGTGGCTCGGCACTGCTCGGCACTGCTCGGCACTGCTCGGCACTGCTCGGCACTGCTCGGCACGGTTAAACGGAATGCAAATCATTACG
This sequence comes from Typhlichthys subterraneus, assembly GCA_027564835.1. Taxonomy (NCBI): domain Eukaryota; kingdom Metazoa; phylum Chordata; class Actinopteri; order Percopsiformes; family Amblyopsidae; genus Typhlichthys; species Typhlichthys subterraneus. Next base: position 18,517 of record JAODUH010036353.1, read on the forward strand.
GTACGGTTCGACACAACCAAATGTGCCAGTGAAAAGGACCCATAGCTGTTAGCTAGCTGCTAGGCTACTAGCGCTGTGCTCCACAGGACAAAAGCATTTTTTTTCACAGTATATGCATAATACAACATTTATCAAGTAGTGCTTGCAACCTGAATTGTGTTACGATGTTCTAATCACTGGCACATGATTGCTTTCTTAGCTGAACCGAACTAAACTAATACCCAACTGTGGGTGGGCGGTTGATTTTTTAAATGTGAGCCGGGAACCCCTACTGTCTGTCTAATCTATCTGTGGGTCTGTAGGGGTCTGCACATATACACTACTCAAATGTCAACCTTCCACTCAACCTCCCTCCGCTTTCCACACTGTCGCCATGGCGCCTACCCCCTGCTGTGCCCTCCCCCCCCACACACATCAATCTAAAGCTCTCTTCCTCTTTTAGCAGTCTTTCATGTTTGCTCTTTATCTTTCTCTTCCTCTCTCCCTCCCACTCTTCTCTCATTTCCTTTTGCCCTCCCTCCTCCACCCCTCCCCTCAGCACCACCCTGACAGACCCCCTGGCTGCGACCCAGTTTTACCCCCCACACAGATGAAGCACTAATTGGAGGTCTCTCCGCTAATTATCTTTACCCAGGTCGCCCCGCTATTTATGTCTGCATTCTGATGGAGGGGGCTTCTGCCTGCCGTCAGAGCGAAGACGTGGGGATTAGGAGGGGGGGAGGAGGCAGTAAGGGGCTGTTTAGAGGTGGGCTACCTCGCAGGGGGGTGGGAAACATGGCCGTGTTGAGGAGGGAAGGAAAGTGAATGGTTTCAGCTTTCAGCTTTCATCCACCCACCTCCTCTTACAGCAGTGGATGGATGGAGGTGTTGAAGGGGGTAAAGTTACCCTGCTGTCTGCCCCTAGTCGCCGTTTAGCCTTCTACATGCTAATTGGCTACACAGTCACACAGTGCAGGTATGTCCAGTATGCAGTAGGCAGAGTCCCCATACTGTTTGTGCTTGTGGTTCAACAAGCTTTATGGAATTGGCTCAACATTCACAGCACCTTTATTTTCTCTCTCTAAAGGTCACGGTCCGTTCCTTGCTTGAGATCAAAACAAATCCTAAAATGGAAAGATTGGTGTGGAAGGAATAGAAAATATGTATAAAGTGTTTGCTTTATAGTGATAGTGAAACATTATTTTCGTGTAATGTAACTTTCTTTTGTGTAACTATTCATTATATGAATATAATAAACTGCATGATATTAAACTTTACTTATATCTAAAGCTTCTTACCTCAATATAGGTCAAAACGCTTAGGGATTAAATATCACTATTTTATTAACCAAATATGAGGCCAACACAAATAATCTTGCATATTACAATGCAGGACTGGTTTTGAGGTATGTGCACTACTGTATAGTCAATGGTTGTTAGTAGAAGTTAAATGTCCTATGATGAATATGCTGATAATCTTTGGTTGTGTTGTACTATACCTTCACACCTGTATAGACCCAAGGTTGACAGAGCAGCATTGCTGTGTGTTATGCTCCTTCCTGGTCTTAGGCCAAGACTCACGGACACTGCTTCACCCGCCTCCATGCTCCCTGGCCTGCCCTGAGCCGAGAGGCTGAGTTCCTCAAGATCAAAGTCCCCACCAAGAAGGTGAGACGCCATCCGAGACAAACTTACAGTGCATGCCAAATGTGTGGGCACATATCATACAGCCCTCCAGTTATTTTTAAGATGTGGTCAAATTACATAACAGTAAGCATAAATTGAGGTTTTCAGCAAATGATGAAAGCACTGCTGCACACAGAATAGTGAAACACGATGACTCTTAAACATATATTGGTCTCCTTTAACATATTTAGAGACTTGCAGAAATATGAATAGAAATGGCAAATGGAATATGTATGTGTCAAAATAAAGCCAACATTATAATCAATTGATCAGACGTAATATCTTTACTGTGCAACATTGTGTTGGCATGACATTTGAAAATAATGTAACATTTTATCGCTGCTAATCCTGTTAAATATGGTTGCCCAGAGATGGGGCCCCCATTTTCCGAAGCGCTATGTTGATCTTAAGATACACTAATGTGCCACGTTAATTTATCAACGCAATTACAGAAAGCATTGTAATTTAGGCTTCAAATTCATCGTAGATCAACGAGGGCTCTGGACCACTCGTTAGTCCATCGTAACAGGACCGTTGATGTTGCCATTGACGTTTTGTACAATAGTGGCTCCCTCATCAGGCTAAGAACAGCAGCAAATTAAGACACTATAACGCAAATAAATGCAGCTTATAAGTGATAATTTATTTACACCATGGTAAATTAATATCTGTATGAACTTCATTGTTGAGCATATGCACAACGACCATGAGCTATAATCACTAAATGAGATGGCCAACAATGTGTAAAACAATAAAATGCTTTAATATGAGAAAATGTTAAAGACAATTTTGTAGCTCACTGGACGTTACTGAGCAAATTAAACATTGTACAGTAGCACACATCTTTTGTAGTGATGGCACTATGTCAGAACAAGCTTAGAGGGGGGACATTCATTCATATCGATTTGGAGTGCACGATAGCCTATGCATAGCCTAGCTGTTTAATTTACTGTAAATACAGCAGGTAAAGTAGCAAATAGATATGAACTCTTAGCTCTAGGCTTACAAATAGGCTACGCATAGATAATCATTCTGTCTCACGTGTCCAAGCCTACAGGCTACTGTACATAACAGCCCATATCGTAAAGTTGGCTACTGATAGTCTACACCTTTGTTTAAACAAACTTACCTACCTACCCATGAGAAAAAAAAGTATACTTAAATTATACTTTTTTAAGTATACTTTTAAGAACGTGTGTTAAATTGGCTCTACTTTAAGTATATTTAGTGCACTTAAATACCATTTAAATACTACTTCTGTACAACTTTAGTGTACTGAAAATACACTTAGTATGTTA